>JAUKWE010058586.1:0-12544 GCA_032356425.1 Cumathamnion decipiens | reverse complement strand
TAGCCCCCCGGGGGCTATGCTGCGGGCTACTTGCCCCCCGGCGAGGGCCCGTGCGCTACGTACTACAGGCTCCTAGGCGAGCGTCCCGGAGCGTGGCGTCACACCGCCACGGGGAACTTGATGAACGGGTGGTGCTGGTAGCCCTCGAGGGCGATGTCCTCGTAGCGCTGCGCGAGCACGGGCTTGTCGGCGAGCACGAGCCTGGGCAGCGCGAACGGCTCGCGCGCGAGCTGGAGCTTCACGCCCTCGACGTGGTTGAGATAGATGTGCGCGTCGCCGAGCGTGTGCACGAAGTTGCGCGGCACGAGCCCGCACTCCTTGGCGATCATCGAGGTGAGCAGCGCGTAGCTCGCGATGTTGAACGGCACGCCGAGCGCGAGATCCGCCGACCGCTGGTACAGCTGGCAATCGAGGTGGCCGGCCTGGACGTAGAACTGAAACAGCGCGTGGCACGGCGGCAGCTTCATGCGCGGGACATCGGCGACGTTCCACGCGCTGACGATGATCCGGCGCGACGTCGGATCGCGCTTGATCGTCTCGATCGCGCCCGCGATCTGGTCGATGCCCGGATCGTCGCCCCGTCCGCCCCAGTGGCGCCACTGGTGGCCGTAGATCGGCCCGAGCTCGCCGCCAGCGTCGGCCCAGGCATCCCAGATCGGCGTGTGCTGGGTGAGATCGTCGTTGATGTTCGTCGAGCCGCGCAAGAACCACAGGAGCTCGCGGACGACCGCCGGGAACAGCAGCTTCTTCGTCGTGACCAGCGGAAAGCCGTCGCGCAGGTCGTAGCGGGTCTGGGCACCGAACAAGGAGATCGTGCCGGTGCCGGTGCGATCGGTGCGGCGCTCGCCGTGCTCGAGCACGTGGCGCAGGAGATCGAGGTACGGCCGCATGCCCCTGCATATAGCACCTGCGTATGATCACCGCGTGGATCCCACCTCGACCACGATCGGCGCCTTGCTCGATCGCTACGACGGCCTGTTGCTCGACGCCTACGGCGTGCTGGTCGATGGCCGCGGCCTGTTGCCCGGCGCCGCGGCGCTGCTCGCCGAGCTCGCCCGGCGCGCGCAGCCGTTCGCGATCGTCACCAACGACGCATCGCGCTCGCCCGCGACCTACGTCGCGCGGTTCGCGGGGCTCGGCGTCGCGGTCGATCCCGAGCGCATCGTGACCTCGGGGAGCCTGTTGCCGGGGTACTTTCGCGATCATGGCCTCGGCGGCGCGCGGACCTGCGTGCTCGGAACGGCCGATTCGGTCGCCTATGTCCGGCAGGGCGGCGGCGTCCCGATCGCGCTCGCGCCGGGCATGGAGCTCGACGCGCTCGCCGTGTGCGACGACGCCGGCACCCCGTTTATCCATGGCATCGAGCTCGCGTTCTCGGCGGTCGTCCGCGCGGTCCACGCCGGCCGCGTCCCCGCGCTGGTGTTGCCCAACCCCGACCTCATCTACCCCAAGGGCGGCGATGAATACGGCTACACCGCCGGCGCCATGGCCCTCCTGATCGAGGCCGCGCTGTCCCGCCGGTTTCCCGGGCAGGATCTGCGCTTCGCTCACCTCGGCAAGCCCGCACCGCACCTGTTTGCCGAGGCCCAGCGCCGGCTGGGCGGCACCCGCGTGGTGATGATCGGCGATCAGCTCGAGACCGACATCGCCGGCGCACGCGCCGCCGGGATCGACGCCGCCCTGCTGTCCGGAGTTTCCCGCTGGGCCCCTCGCCGGGATCGTCGGGCCGCAGACGAGCCGGCATCGGTCCTTGCACCGACCTATCTCCTGGCTACCATCGAGCCGTGATCCAGCGGTTCTGCTTCGTGAAGCTTGCCGACGACGAGGTCGCCACCCGCGGCGAGCTCGCCGAGATGCTGTCGGCGCAGATGCGGTCGGCCGGCGCCGAGGTCGTCGTCGGGCTCCCCGCCGACGCCAGCGCCGCGCGCTGGGACCTCTCGATCGTGATCACCACGGCGTCGCTCGAGGCCTGGCATGCGCTCGCACAGGTCCCGGCGATGACCGGCGTGTTCGACGAGCTCGCGCAGCGCGCCGCCGTGGTCAAGGCGTGGACGTTCGAAGCCCCGGAACGATGACGCCCGGGACGCCCGGAACGCCCGATCACGCCCGTCGCGGCCAGGTTGAATCCGAGGGCGGCAGGCGCAGCCGCGCGATCCACGTCGCGAGCTCGGCGGGCAGCGCGCGCTCGAACCGCACGCGCTCGCCGGTCGCCGGGTGGGTGAACCCCAGCATCGCGGCATGGAGCGCGAGCCGGGGCGCGCGCGGTGTGAACGTCCGCGACACCTCACCTCCGTGCTGGTGATCGCCCGCGACCGGCGTCCCGAGCCCCGCGAGGTGGATGCGGATCTGGTGCGTCCTTCCGGTCTCGAGCCGCACCGACACCAGCGTCGCGCCCGCGAGCACTTCCAGGACGCCGATGGTCGTCACCGCGCGCTTGCCCTGGATCGGCCGATCCACCGTCTGCGGCGTCACGCTGCCGATCGCGACCGCGCGATATTCGCGATCGACGTCGTGGCGGACGAACGCATCGCCGAGCTGCTTGTTCGCGTCGCGCGTCCGCGCGAACACCAGGAGCCCGCTGGTGGGCAGATCCAGGCGGTGCACGAGGTACACCTCGCCGTAGCGCTGCACGAGCTGGTCGAGCAGGTCGCCGCGATCGCTCTCCGGGGTCGGTGCGGTCACCAGGCCCGCGGGCTTCTCGGCGACGATCACGTGGTCGTCGGCGAAGACGATCTCCGGAGCCGGCGGTGGCTCGCTACGCTCGATCGCGCCGCCGATGTTGACCTCGATCAGCTGGCCGGCGCGCACCGGCCGCCCGGCCACCTTGACGCGCGCGCGATCGACGAACACGCCGCCGAGATCGATCACGGCACGCGCCTTGCGCCGCGACAAGCCCGCGACGTGCTTCGGTACGACCTGATCGAGGCGCAGCCCTGCCTCGTCGCCGGCGACTTCGAACTTCGTGATCATACCCCACCGGCGGGCACGCCGACCTCGCCGACCTCAGGCACGCCGCCGCCGCGTGGCGCCTCGTCTACCAATCGTCGCCGTCGTCGCCCACGTTGCGGCGCTTCTTCTTGCGATCGGCGTCTCCCCCGCCGCGCTCCTTTTCCTTCTCGCGCTCGTTACGGCGACGCCGGCCGTCACCCCCCGGCGCCCCGCCTGGGCCACTCGGGGGGCCGCCGAAGCCGGCCGGGCCACCACCCGGTCGGCCGCTGAAGCCGCCGCCGGGGGGCCGACCGCCGAAGCCGCCGGGACCAGGACCGGGCGGACGACCATAGCCGCCACTCCCGGGAGGACCGCCGGGGCCGCCGCTGTAGCCACCACTGCCGGGGGGACCGCCGGGGCCGCCACTCCCGGGCGGGCCACCGGGACCGCCGCCATAACCGCCGCCGGGCCTGGGACCGAACGAGCGCGGTGGACCACCGGGCCCACGCGCCTCGCGCTCGCGGGCTTCGTTGATTCGAAGCATCCGCCCGTCGAGCTCCTGACCATCGAGCTCTTGCAGCGCTTGCTGGGCGAACTCGGAGGTCGACATCTCGACGAACGCGAAGCCGCGAGAGCGTCCGGTCTCGCGGTCCATGATGATGGACACGCTCGTCACCTCACGACCGTTCGCACCGAACGCCTCTCTGAGTAATTCTTCGGTCGTGTTGTAGTTCAGATTGCCCACGTAGAGCTTCGTTCCCACGGACGGTCTCCTGAAGATTCAGCCGGACTTCGATGAGGTTGATAACCAGCGACACACGGCCTAATGATGACCCGACGATCGCTGCCGAGACTATCACGGCAGCTGGCGCCTGGATCACACGACTGGGTGAGGAACTACCTCGTCGGAGGGGTTTGGGGCTAGATTCGGTGATCTGGGGGGATACCTTGAAAAAACTCGCCTCGCTCGGAGGGGTCGCCGGGTTGGCCGCGTGGGCCCTGCTCGCCACCAAGGGTCAAGCGGCCGACCACGTGGACTCGCCTGCCCTGACCACCAATCCGATGGCCGACATCACGGATGTCTACTCCTGGATGACGGGCTCGAACCTGAACCTTGTCATGGACGTATCGCCGACCGATGACGGCACTCACAGCTTCGGCCCCGCCGTGCTGTACGTATTCCATCTCACCAGCAAGGCGGGGCTCGGCTTCGGTGCCCCGGGTGGAACCGAGACCAAGGTGATCTTGAGGTTCGCCTCGAACACCAGCGTCGAGGGCTGGGTCACCGATGCCGCCAGCACCAAGGACCGCGTGACCGGTGACCCGAGCACCACCGCCGGCGTCACCTCGAACCTCGGCAAGGTGAAGGTGTTCGCGGGGCGTCGCTCGGACCCGTTCTTCTTCAACGCCGACGGTTTCCATGCGGCCACCGCGACCATCAACGCGATTCCTGCCAACATGCTGAGCCCGGATGCCGCGGGGTGCCCCGCCGGGCTCAACGCCGGACAGGCGGTGGGGCTACGTACGCAGCTCCTCGGCACGGGGACCGACGCGTTCGCCGCGACCAACGTCATGGCGATCGTGGTCCAGATCGACAAGTCGCTCGTCAACGCCGGCACCAACACGACGGTGGCGGTCTGGGGCTCGACCCACGTGGGATCGTGAAGACACCATGAACCTCGTGATCTCCCTCGTGGCGCTCGCGGTCGCGCTCGCCGGCTGCGGCAACGGCAAGGCCAGGCCCGACGCTTCGTTTCAAGACTCGGGCACGCCCGACGCGCCGAACTCCCCGCCGGTGCTCGGCGCGCAGATCGATCGACTCGGCCGCCCTGCCATCAGCACGGCGCTGATCGGCGTGTTCGCGGCACCCGGGGCCGCCACGACGGCACAAAAGGACGCCTACAACCAGGCATCGGATCCCGCCGCGTGGAAGACGACCACGCTGTCGACCCTGCCAACCAGCAGCACGGTCGAGCGCGAGCTCGAGGTGAACCTCGCGGTGTTCGACGCCCTCGACAAAGGCCTGGCGATCACGAAGGCCGGGTGCGGCAACGCGATGATGTATTCGGGGCCGCCAAACCCCACGTCGTACCTGGCCGCCGCCGACCTCCTCGCCGATGACCAGATCTACGTCGACACCTCGAAGCCCACGTGCACCGTCTACCTCGCGCTTGAGCTCGAGCAGGCGAGCGCGGGCACGTTCATCCACGGCACCTGCGGCGGCCGCACGCTGATCGACGACGTGATCGACGTGAGCTACTCGGTGCTCGCGGCAGGCACCTCGGGCCTCGACCAGGCGAATGGCTTCAGCCCGAAGATCGGCGACGGCGTGGGCGCACACACCGACCTGCTCAAAGATACGTTCCCGTTCCTCGGCCCCCCGCACTGAGGGAGCAAGCGAAACGTGACCGGTGCGATCCGCGCCTGGGTGCTCGCCGCCCTCCTGGTCGGATGCCGCGGTGACCACCCCACGTCCGACGGCGCCGGCTCGGCCAGGCCGACGCCGTCCACGCCACGCTCCGGACCTGGCGTGGCGCCGCCGCGCGCGCCGGCATCGCTCGTCCCGAGGCTGCCCGCGAGCCCCGATGGGGTGGAAGAGCGCCACGCCCTCGACCGGCGGATCGAGCTCCACCGCGACGAGCCCGAGCTCGAGATCATGCTGCTGCTCGAGCGCGCCTGGATCCGCGGTCGGGTCGAAGACTACGCCGAGGCGCGAGACCGCTCCCTGGCCTGGATCACGAAGGCGCCGAAGCTGCGCCGGGCGTGGCAGACGCGCGCGCAGGTCCTCTTGCGCGTGCACGAGTTCGCAGCCGCGCGCGCCGCGATCGACACGCTGCGCCCGCTGATCCGCGATTCCGGCGAGGTCGAGGGTCTCGCTGCGACGATCGACGAGGCGACCGGGGTCGCGAGCGCCGCAGCGTATCGCGAGCGGATGGCGCGCGACTACCCCGATCCGACGACCCTGACCCAGTGGGCCGCGAGCCTGGCATCGGCCGGCCGTCACGCGGACGCGCTCGCCGTGATCCAGCGGGTGCCATCGATGATTCACGACAATCCACCCCAATTGCTGGCGTGGATCCTGTTCCAGTGGGGCCGGATCTACGAGCTCTCGGGTACGCCCGCCGCCGCCCGCCCGTTCTACGAGGCCTCGCGCGCCCGGTTGCCGACCCTCGAAGCGACGGTCCACCTCGCGCAGACGATCGCGGCGACCGGCGGCGACCCGAGCGCGCTCGTGACCGCCGCGCTCGCCGAGGATCGCCACCCCGAGCTCCTGGCGCTCGCCGGCAAGATCGACGAGGCCAGGCTCGCCTGGGAACGCTACCTCACGGCGTTGCCGAGGGCCTTCGCCGATCATGCCGCACGGTTCTATCTCGGCCCCGGCCGCGACCCCGCGCGTGCGTTCGAGCTCGCGCAGCTCGATCACGCGAACCGAGATACCGTCGAGGCACGCGTCCTCGTCGTCGAAGCCGCGCTCGCAGCAGGCGATGCCACGCGGGCCTGCGAGCTGGCGCCGCCGCTCGCAGCGGGCGCGCGCGCGCCGCAGTTCATGGCCTGGCGAGCGTTCACCGCCTGCAAGCGCACCGACGAGGCCGCGCGGCTCGCCGGCCACCTCGGGATCCGCTGACCGCGACGCCTTGCCCTCGCGCGGGCGAGGCGCGTGAGGGGGTCTTGCCGTATCCTGTGCGCGGTCAATGGGACCGCTGCCCTACCCGCATCGCGCGACGCTGCTCGCGAGCACGCTGACCGTACCTGTCGACCAGGACGCGCTGGTGCCGTATGTCGCGCGGTTGATCTCGGTGATCGTGTTCGATCACCTGGTGCGCCATCCGGTCGTCACGCTCGGTGACCACGACGACGACCGGCTGACCGACGACACCAACCCGCGGCTCGACACCCGGAATCCCCAGCTCGAGGACTCGATCGATAGGTCCTTCCGGATCGCGCGGCGCCACGAGGTGCTGTGGTTCGAGCTCAGCTTCGATCCGGCGCTGCCCCGCGCCCCGATCTTGCGATCGCGCCGGCCGCAAGGTCCGATCGACGCGTGGGAGGCGAGCCCCGAGCTCGCGCTGTCGCAGCAGCTGGGGCAATGCCTCACGCAGTGGCTGGCGGCGCGACGCCTGCCGCCCGTCGGGCCGCTCGCCAGCTTCACGCTCGAGGATCTGCGCGGCGCGGCGGACCGCCTGAGGCAGTCCGATGCGTCGCTGTTCCAGGACCGCGAGCTCGGCGGCGCTCCCAGGTCGGTGATGCAGCCGCCGCAGCGGCTCGCCGTCCCGTTCTTACGGGTGCTGGCGGAGCTGTCGCAGGGCGACGCGCGCGCGCTCGATCCGATCATCCTCGCGCTCGATCCGACGCACCCGGTGGCGCGGCACAACCACTACGTGACCGGCCTGGCCAACGGGGGCACCGATCGGCGCGCGATCTTGCCGCTGGTCGACGAAGCCCCGATGTACGGAAGGCCGCACCTCTCGATCTGGGGCGATCCGTTCGCCGCGGATCGTCCGCTCGAGGGCATGGGCGTGCGACACCAGGGCATCGCGTCGAGCTTGATGCCGGCAAGTCCGTACGCCTGCCACAACTACGCGCTGCAGCTCGCCCTGGCCGATCGCCGCGAGGAGAGCTACCGCTGGGCAGACCGCGCGACGGTGGCCGCGCCGCAGCTCGAGGCCGCGCACCTCGAGTGCGTGCGCAGGCTGCGCCAGGTCGGCCGGCCGGGCCAGGCCTTCGCCGAGGCGCAGTACCGGTGCCGCGAGATCCTCGATCACGCGGCCGCGGAGCCGCTGGTGGCCCGCGATGGCCAAGCGCCCCACCACGCCGCGCTCTTGATCGCAGAGGTCCACCTCGACGTCGGCCGGATCGCCGAGGCGATCGAGCTTGCCGACGCGGTGATGGCGCAGGTGGCTGACGACCCAGCGATGCGCGAGGCGTTTGCGTGGGCCCAGCAGCGGATCGCCTCCTGGAAGGCGGACCCCGACCTGTTCGCCCGCGCCTACGCATGGGAAGGCCATCACCGCGGCGAGGTCGGTCGCGTGCTCGCAGGCCTCTCGCGCGGCGGGCTCACCGACGAGACCGACGCGATGATGCTGATCGAGGCGCTGTGCACGATCGGCCGCGCGGATCAGGCGGAGACGGCCTACTGGCAGTGCGCCGGGCACGGCGGCACCGGCATCCTCGGTGACGGCAAGGCGCGGCTGGCGGCGGCCAAGGCGCTGATCTTGACCGGCGATCTGGACGAAGCCCTCGATCAGATCCAGATCGTGCAGCTGCGGCGCAGCCAGAGCCGGCTGGAAACCGAGATCAACCGCCTGCTGCGGCTCGCGACCATCCGGCCGGCGAGCGCGTGGGAGCGCGTGATCGAGCGCCGGCTCGAGCGCGGCGCGACCACGCTCGCGCAGATGGCCGCGCGCGATCTCTGCGACTTCGTGCCCGGCCTGGACACGGAGGTGATCCGCCGTGCGCTCGGCGACCGCCGCCGGCTCGCGATCGATCCGGACTGGCTCGCCGAGCTGCTCGCGACGCTCCCTGCCGCGCAGCCCACCTCGCCGGCGATCATCGCCCGGCTCGCGCCACCGCCGGAGCCCACGCTCGCCGCCGCCGACGCGCTCGCCGCCGACTGGTGGACGGTGCTCGTGCCGTCGGCGCGCGATCGCGACGAGCATGCCGCCGGCGCCGTGCTCGCCCTGGGCCTTTCGCTCGCGAACTACCTCGTCGCGGCATCGGGGCCGCCCTCGCCGATCGCCGGCGCGTATCGCCAGATCGCGACCGAAGCGCTGCACTTCGTGCGCCGCGCGCGCTACCAGATCGAACCCGTCGCGATCACCGCGATCCTGCGGCTGCTCGACCGGCTCGGCGACGCACCGGAGTGGCTGCTCGATACGTGGCTGTTGCGCGTCGAGCGCGCGCTCGATCTCGAGGCCGAGCACGGCGCCTACCTCGACGGCATGATCGCCGACCTGCCGAACGTGTCGCGCCTGCTCCGCGGCGACGAGCGGATCGGCTGGGAGCTGCGGCTCGCCCATGACCTCGCCGGCGACCCCTCGCAAGCCGAACCGGCCGCGACGGTGTTCGCGCGCTCGGCGCGGGCGGTCGAGGCCGGCGGTGTGCTGCGCGCGTGGTCGGCGGCGGCCGCGAACGCCCGGCACCCCGCCGCGCTCGATGTCCACTGGCGCGCGGCGCTGGCGAACCCGACCGGGGTCGCCGATCCGTGGCTGCGGCTGGCGCAGACCTTGCTCGCCGCGGGCCAGCGCGCGGAGGGCTTCACGGCCGCGTGCCGCGGCATGGCCGCCACCGCGACGCCGGATCGCGCACGCGCGATGGCCGGCCTCGCCCTGGCGTGGAAGACGGCCGAGGTCGCGACGCCGTTCGACGGCGCCAGCGCGTTCGAGCTCGGCCTCACCGCGGCATCCGAGGATCGGCTCGACGACGCCGCCCGGCACCTGCGATGGGCCGCGGCCGTCGACCCGACCAGCGCCAGCCGCGCGCAACACCTCGCGGCCGTGCTCGGGCGGCTCGGCAAGGCCCACGAGGCGATCCGCGTGCTGTCGCGCCACGAGCCTGCCGACGCGCCGCGCCTGGTCGGCCGCATGCTCATCGAGGGCGGACGCGACGCCGACGCGGTCGCGATCCTGCGCTACGCGGCACGCCGGTTCCGCGACGCCTCCGGCTGGGCCATGCTCGCCACCGCGGCGCACCGGGCCGGCGACGATCCGGTCGCGGTCGACGCCGGCCGGCGCGCGATCGCGCTCGGCGCCAGGGACCACGCCCTGGCGATCGCGTTCGCGACCAGCCTGTACCGCGTGGGGGAGTTCGTCGAGTGCGAGCAGATCGCCCAGCAGCTGATCGCCGAGGGCGGCGATCGCCCCGTGAAGGTCGCCGGGTTGCACGCCATGGCGCGCGCGCTCGCAGGCCAGGGCCGCCACGTCGATGCCTACCGCTACGCGAAGGCCGCCGCCGAGCTCACCCCCGACGGCGCGCTCGCGCCCGATCTGGCCGAGACGATGGACCGGATCGTCGCGCAACAACCCCCGCCGGTTCGGTCGAGCGTCGAGCGCTCGATGGAGCAGCACGCCTGCGACGAGCTCGAGGCCGGCAAGGTCGAGGCGCTCGTGCCCGCGGTGGCGTCGCCGTCGTGGGGCATCGCGCACACAGCGCTCGCCGCCTGCGAGCTGCGCTCGGGCGACGACAGCGGCCTCCCGGTGTCGCCGCGCGCTCGGCAGGCCGCCGCCGTGATCCTCCAGCGCAGCGCGGGTGCGACACAGCCCGACGCCGTGCTCGCGCGGATCCGCGCGCTGCGGATCCGCGACCACGCGTTCCTCCAGATCGACCCGCCGCCGCCGCTCGGCGCCCGCTACACCCCCGAGGACTTCGAGCGCGCCCACGCCGAGCGCGCGCGCCCAGGCGAACCGGCCGAGCCCCCCGACCGGCCTGCCCCACCGACGCAAGCCTCGCCCGTCGCGCGGTGACTCAGCGCAGCGCGACCGCGCAGATCTCGCGCCGGTTCGACGGCAGGTGCCGCATGCGCACGTCCGGTAGGCCCATCCGGCGGATCCGTTCGGCCAGCGCCGGCAGCTCCGGGACGAACGTCCAGTCGTTGAGCTTGAGCGTGAACACCGCCCCGCGCAGCGTGGGCTTCATGTGCGGCATCAGCCGCGCGACCTCGTGGAGCGCGACCTGCGGCGCGAGGTTCATGTCGACGAGCAGCCAGTCGATCCGGGCCGGCAGCTCCTCCCAGCGCAGCGCGCCGACCTTCTTGGGGACGTGATGCACGTTCGGCAGCGCGAGCACGTTCGGCGCCAGCTCTCCGGTGTCGACGCCCCACACCTCGAGGCCGCGGCGGGCGAGCGCGAGCACCGCCCCGCCGGGCGCGGCGCCGATCTCGAGGGCAACCTGGCCCGCCTCGATCGGCAAGGCCGCCCACGCGATCGCCTCCTCGATCTTCGCGTACGCGCGCGACGGCGCATCCCCGGGGACCTCGACAGGGATCACCCCGCCGGCGTGCGGCAGGCGAAGCCGATCGTGGCGATGCACGCCGAGCCACGCCGGCTCGCCCGGCGCCGATCCGACGATCACGTCGGCAACGAGCTCACCGAGCGCGGCGGGCCCGCCCGGCTCGCCCGGCCCGCCCGGAACAAGGACCTGCCAGGGGGAGAGATCGACGGCGGCCTCGGGCTGGCGTGCAAACACGTGGACCCGCGCCGCGCCGATCGCTGCGAGCTGGCGCGCCGCGGCCGCAGGGTCCTGGGCCGCGCCGATCGAGCGCCCCCACACGTGCGCGAACACCGATCCCGGCGCGTCGTCGGGCGCGACCGCACGCGCCGACTTGAAGGTCAGGAGGCCCGGCCGCGAGTACGCGAACCGCAGCTCGGGCCGCGCCCGCGCGACGTCGAGCTTCACCGCCGGCTCGACGCCCGGTAGGCACGTCGCGAACACAAAGTCTGCCACGCGACACGATAGTATGATCGACGGCGATCGAGCGCGGGCGGAGGGCGGTGGATCTCGGGATACTCTCGCGGCCGATGTATCGCCTGCTCTACTGGCTCGTGCTGCGCCGGCTCCCGGCGGAGGCCACGCACCGCGTGTCGTTCGCGCTGCTCCGCGCCCTCGTGGCGCTGCCGGGGGTCGCGCGCGTGATGCAACGCGTGCTCGCGCCCCGCGCCCCCGAGCTTGCCGTGCACGCGCTGGGCCGCGAGTTCCCCGGCCCCCTGGGCCTCGCCGCCGGCTTCGACAAGGACGCCAGGGGCGTCCGGGCGCTGTTCGCGCTCGGGTTCGGCTTCGTCGAGATCGGCACGGTCACCGCCGAGCCGCAGCCCGGCAACCCCAGGCCGCGGTTGTTCCGGCTACCGCGCGATCGCGCGCTCATCAACCGCATGGGCTTCAACAATGCGGGCGCCGCCGCCGCCGCCCGCCGGCTCGCCCAGCGCGGCCCCGGCATGGTGGGCGCCAACATCGGCAAGACCAAGCGCATCCCCGAGGCCGAGGCCATCGCCGACTTCACCGCCAGCGCCGAGCGGCTCGCGCCGCTCGCCGACTACCTCGTCGTCAACGTCAGCTCGCCGAACACGCCCGGCCTGCGCGACCTGCAGGCGGTCGCCAAGCTCCGCCCGCTGCTCACCGCGGTCCGCGCCGCCTGTGATCGCGCCTCACCCGGGCGCCGGGTGCCGCTGCTCGTCAAGATCGCCCCCGATCTCGCCGAGCCCGACATCGACGCCGTCGCCGAGCTCGCGCTCGAGCTCGGCCTCGACGGGATCATCGCGACCAACACCACGATCGCGCGCACGGGCCTCACCACGCCCGGCGACGCGGTCGCGGCGCTCGGCGCGGGCGGCCTGTCTGGACCACCCCTCAAGCCCCAGGCGCTCGCCGTGCTCCGGCGGTTGCGCGCGAAGGTCGGCACGCGCATCACGCTGGTCGCCGTCGGAGGCATCGAGACCGCCGACGATGCCTGGGAGCGGATCCGCGCCGGTGCCACGCTGGTCCAGGCCTACACGGGGTTCATCTACGGCGGCCCGGGCTGGCCGCGCCGGGTTCATCGCGAGCTCGTCACCAAGGTCCGCGCTGCGAACCTGTCGTCGATCGAGCAGGCGCTCGGCGCCGACCGCGGCCCTGGGCGCGCCGCCCC
>JAUKWE010058475.1:0-12544 GCA_032356425.1 Cumathamnion decipiens | reverse complement strand
CCGAGGCGCTCGAGGAGCGCGGCGCGGTCGAGCGGGGCGGTCGCGGCGGGAGCTCGCGGCGGGCCCGGCGCCGGCCCGGCTGCCGCCCTGGGGGTCGTCGCGTCGAGCCAGGCGCGGGCGTGGAGCGCCTCGATCACAGCGAGCGCCTCGGCCGCGCGGTCCTGTTCGACCAGCAGCTCGATCAGCGCCTCGTAGGGGGTGGCGCGGTGCGCGAGGATCCACGGCCGGAGCTCGAGCGAGCCCTGGACGCGAAGCGACTCGACGTGCTCGATCGCCCGGCGCAAGGCGCGCTCGGCGTCGACGAGCCGCCCCGTCGCGCGGTAGACGTGCGCCAGCTCGACCCCGACCCTCACGGCGTAGTCTCCGGCGACCCCATCCGCGAGCAGTCGATCGAAGTACGCGAGCGCGACGTCGGTGTCACCGCGGCGGGCCGCGGCGACGCCCGTGATCACCTGGAACATCGGGTGGTCGTGCTCGGTCCCAGGCAGCGTGGCGAGCCATGCGAGGGCCTCGGCATCGCGGCCCAGCATGCTCAGGGCGGCCGCGCGATTGAACGGGATCGCGACGTGGAGATCAGCGACCCTCTCGGCCTGACCGGCGCGAACGGCCAGGGCGGCGTTGCGCGCCGCGGCATCGAGGAAGAAGTCGAGCGCGGCCCCCGCGTCGGCGTGCGTGTGCTGATCGATCAGGAAGATGGCGTGCTTGAAGTAGACCCAGGCCAGCTCGGCGGGCCGGTCCGCGAGGATCTCCGCCGCAGCGCTGAAGGCGGCGCGCGCATCCTCGGCGCGACCGATGGCGTCGTACGTGGCGGCCAGCGTCATGAGCGCGGACCCGCGTCGACCGGCGTCGAAGGTCGCGGTCGCGAAGCTGACGGCCCAGCGAGCGAACCGGAGCGCGTCGTCGAACCGCGCCTGGTGCAGGGCGACCGGGACCAGCGCGGACGCTGTATCGGCGGCGCGCGGCGCATCGCCCGCCACGGCAAATAGCCCCAGCGCATCCCACAACAGGCGACGGCCCTCCGCGAGGTGCTCGGGATCCGCCTGGTTCCCCAGCAGCACTCCACCGAGGAAGCGGGCCTCGGCACGCTCGCTCGAGTCGAACAGCGCCGCGGCCTCCCCCCGCGCCTCCTCGTGGCGACCACCGTGGAACAGCGCCCACGCATGCCGCACGCGACCGCGGGGCCGCGCGCCGTCTGCCGTGCCGGGACCGCAGGCCTCGAGCACGGCAGGCCAGTCGTGCGCGGCGAATGCGGCGTCGCAGGCGGTCAACGTCACCGCTCGGGGTCCATCGACCGCGCCGCACACACACAGGAGCCCGGCAACCTGGGTAAGCACACGCGCGCCCCGCACCCGGCGACGCTAGCACGCGTGTTCGGTTCGCAGTGCCTGCCAACGACCCTTCCACCGAACCCGCGTCCGTCACGCGCGCCCGTGCGTTCGTCGGCCACGGCCGCTTCCTGCAGGACGCGGGAGGGCGCGCTCCGGGAGCGCCCGGGCCGTTTGGCGCCGTAACGCAGCCCTGCGCGCCTACGTGATGCCCCCCAGATGAGAGAAACTACCAGTCCCGGGCTCGGAAGCCTCGGCGTCGTCCTTGCGGCTCGCTCAGGCCTTCGGAAGGATGTCGGCGACCGCGATCACGACATCGGGCAGCGCCGCCGGCCGCAGCACATCACCGGCTTGCAGCCTGCGGGACTCGGCGTAGCGGTCGCCATCGGGCGACGAGTAGAGCTCGACGGTCCGCGCCCCGAGGTTGACGATCCAGTACTCGCTGATACCAGCGCTCGCATACACCGCCGCCTTGGCTCGGTCCTTCTTGAGCGTCGTATCAGCGACCTCGATGATCAGCAGCGCGGTGCTGGGGTGCTCGGCCTCGTAGTCCCCCGGAACGACCACCGCGACATCGGGCTCGGGCTCGGTGTCGTCGGACAGCGCAAGCGGAAGCTGGATGCGCACGCTGAATCGCCGCTGCAACAGCGCGCCAAGGATCTGAGTCAACTTCTCGATCGTCGAGGCATGGGGCGCCCGCTGCGGTGACATCTTGACCAGCACTCCCCGTACCAGCTCGACGCGCTCGTCATCGAACAGGCCGAGCTCGATCATCCGGTCGTACTCCGAGCGCTTGAGCGGCCGAACCAGCTCCGGCTCGATCGAGAGGGCTTCGGAACCGGACATGATCTACATGTACCATGGGCCCGGTCAGCGAGCGACGCCGCCGGACGGCCCCGGGCGCAGCGTCGGTGCCGGCGCAGCGGCGGCATCGTCGCCGACGGATCGCGTGGTCGCGATGACGGAGCGCGACCTGGCGCACACGCGCGCCCCGCACCCGGCGACGCTAGCACGCGTGTTCGGTTCGCCGTGCGCCCGTCGTCTGTGGGTAAGAGCCGGCCGTGCCCGCCAACGACCCTTCCACCGAACCCGCGTCCGTCGCGCGCGCCCGTGCGTTCGTCGGCCGCGGCCGCTTCCTGCAGGGCGCGGGAGGGCGCGATCCGGAAGCGTCGGGGCCGTTTGGCGCCTGCGGATCGCGCGTCGGCTGCGACGGCCCCGGCTTCGTCGCCTGGTGCCTGGGCTACGACCGCTACCAGCCGGCCTTCGCCGGTGGCTGGGACTGGGTCGAGCCCGACGCGATGATCCTCGAGGCCGAGTCGACGGGCCGCTGGTTCCAGCCGCTCGCGATCCCCGAGGTCGGCGCGCTGATCGTCTATCCGTCGATCGAGCTCGTGCGGGCCGGTCGGCTCGATCGCCGCGGCCACGTCGGCCTCGTCGCGGCCACGCCCACGAGCTGGCCGCGCGACGACGCGCGCTGGACCGCGCTGCGCGTGATCCACTGTGCCGCGAGCCTGCAACGCCGGCACGGCCACGCGATCGGCGAGACCCATGCGGTCGCGTGGTCGTCGCGCGCGACCTTCCAGGGCCAGTCGCACCCGCGCTGGCGCACCCGCTTCCTGCGCTACGTCCGCCACCGACTCCACGCCCCATGACGAGGATACCCATGCCCCACGCGATCTCGCTCCATCTCGGCCTCAATGCCGTCGACCCCCACGTCTACAAGGGGTGGTCGGGCCCGCTGCGCGCGTGCGAGAACGATGCCCGCGCGATGCAGGCGATCGCCGACGCGCGGGGGTTCACGTCGCGGCTGCTCCTCGGGGCGGACGCGACCCGCCCTACCCTGCTCGCGGCGATGGACCGCGCCGCCGCGGAGCTCGCGGCAGGCGATCTGCTGCTCCTCACCTACTCGGGCCACGGCGCGTCGCTGTCCGACCGCAACGGCGACGAGGAAGACGGGCGTGACGAGGCCTGGTGCCTGTATGACGACCTGCTCATCGACGACGAGATCCACGATCGGCTATGCACGTTCGCCGCGGGCGTGCGCGTGCTGGTCGTGTCCGACAGCTGCTTCAGCGGCTCGGTGACCCGGGACGATCAGACCATCCCCACGACGCCCCGGGTCCGCCGCCCGGCTGGCGTCCGCGATGGCAGCGCCGCCACCCCGGAACGACGTGCACCGGCCGCGCGGGTGCGAGCGGTCTTGCGCGCGAACGCCGGCGAGTACGCGGCGCGCAAGGCGGCGGTCGCCGCAACCCAGGCGGTAGAGCCCGTAGCCGGCATCATCCTCCTCGCGGCTTGCAAGGACCTCGAGCCGGCGCACGACGGTGAGCGCCACGGCCTGTTCACCGCGGCGCTGCTCGACACCTGGAACGGCGGCGCCTTCGCGGGCGGCCACGATGCCTTCCTCGCGGCGATCCGGACCCGGGTCGGAGCCGCGCAGACCCCGACGCTGTTCCAGGTGGGCGCGGTCGAGCCCGCCTTCCTGGCGGCGCGGCCCTTCACGCCGTGACGCGCGCCGTCGCAGGTCGTCGCAGGGCGCGCCGGGGCCCATCACGCCAGGCCCGCCCGATGACGCCCGAAGCACGGCTGCCCGCGCCCGGCGAAGCACCCCTCCGGAACCGTGACTGCGATCTTCGCGGTTGTCATATGGCCATATCGAGGGGGCCCCGCCCCGTCGGCTACGAATGCGCCGTCGTGCACGGCTCAGGGCAGAGAGAGCGCCAGCTTGATGGCGGCGTCCAGCGCTCGCGCCTTGTCGACCGAGAGCGCGCCGATCCTGCCGTCCAGCAACGACTTGGGGATCGTGTGGAGGTTGTCAGCGTTCGCGACACACTTCCGTGGCAGCCCCTCGCGCAAGCCGAGAGGGACCTCGGTCTCGAGGTCCCGTACTCGCGTCGTGACCTCGACCACCGTCACGTTCGAGCGAACGGCATACGCGAGATCGCGCGAGACGAGGACGACCGGACGCCGCCCGATCGGCGCTGGCAGCGTTGCCCACCACAGTTCGTTACGCTTCATCCCACTCACCCCAGGCGGACGCCGCCGCGATCACGGCCGCATCCTGCTCGTGCTCGGGATGTGCCACATAGCCTGCTACGTAGCGCCGTTCCTCGTCGCTCAGCGTCGCGCGTGTAAACAGCGCTTCGAGCGCTTCCACGATGATCGCGCTGCGACTCTTCTTGAGCTCTCGGCGCTTCCGCTCGAGCGTCGCGAAGGTCTTGGGCGGCAAGCTGATCGCGATCTTGGCTCGCATGATTCATACCGTAGCATACTTCTGCCGATCTGGTCATACCACCGGCGCATCGACCGCGCGGCTCGGTTACGGCGAGCCGGCGCCGGCCGGGTATCGTACGCTCGCGAATCGATGAGCTCGGGCCTGCGAGAGCCGATCAGCGACCGCATGATACGCTGGCGCCGATGTCGGAAAGCCCCTCAGGGCCTTCCTCGAGCCAAGGCGGCGCGGGGGCCCTCCCCTCCGCCCCCGTGCAGTCGCCCGACGATGCCATCGAGCTGCCGGCCACGTTCGGGAAGTACTTCCTGACCGAGAAGCTGGCGACCGGCGGCATGGCGGAAATCTACCTCGCCAAGATCGTCGGCCCGGGCGGCTTCGAGAAGCAGCTCGTCATCAAGCAGATCCACCCCAAGCTGTCGGGCCAGCGCCACTTCGTCGACCTGTTCGTCGCCGAGGCCAAGACGCTGGTCACGCTCGCGCACGGCAACATCGTCCCGGTCTACGAGCTCGGCGTGATCGACGACACGTACTTCATCGCGATGGAGTACATCGACGGCCCGACGCTGTACCGGTTCACCGAGACGCTGCGGCGCAAGGCCGTCACCATGGAGCCGGCGATCGCGGCGTGGATCACGGCGCGCATCCTCGAAGGCCTCGACTACGCGCACCGCAAGGGCGAAGGCGTGATCCATCGCGACCTGTCGCCGCGCAACGTGATGCTGTCGCGCGACGGCGAGGTCAAGCTCGTCGACTTCGGGATCGCCGTCACGCTCGGCGCCGCCGGCGAAGACGACGCCGGCCAGTCGGCGCCGACCGGGTCGTTTCCGTACATGTCCCCCGAGCAGGTCCGCAAGGAGCCGCTGACCGTGCAGACCGATCTGTTCTCGGTCGGCGTGCTGTTCTGGGAGATGCTCGTCGGGCATCGCCTGTTCGCGCGCAGCGATCCCGACGCGACCCTCGCCGCCGTCGTCGACGGCGAGATCGCGCGGCCCTCGATCGACAACCCCGACGTGCCGGCGAAGCTCGACGAGGTCGTGATGCACGCGCTCGAGCGCGACATGACCGCGCGCTGGGCCTCGGCCGGCGACATGCTCGCGGCGCTCCAGCGCTACCTGTACGGCCTCGACGAGCCCCCGGGCCCGCGCGACATCGCGGCGCTGGTCGCCCGGTACTGCCCCCCCGAGACCCGGCGGCTGCCGACCCATCACGACTTGCTCGGCGAGGCCGACCTGGCCTTCGATGCCACGCAGCAGCCCGCCGCCGCTCCCGCCGCCGCGTCCGAGGGCGATCCCGCGCCGGCCAGGCCGGGCCCGATGACCGCGGTCATCCCGCGCGAGCGCGCGCAGCCCCGCGGCAAGCGCCAGGCCCGCGCGCGCACCGAGACCTTCGCGACCCACGTCGCGCTCGAACAGATCCTCGAGCACCTACCGCCGCCGGCCGAGCCCGACGGCGAGCCCGACGGGCACGACGGGCACGACGATCGGGGCGACCCCACCCCGGTACGCCCGAAGCCCCACGACCGGCCCGCCTCGCTCACGGAGCCGCCGGGCCGCGCCGACCAGGCGCCGCTCCAGTTGCCGGGGCGGATGCCGCCGACCGCCAGCCTCTTGCTGGTCGCCGGGTTTGGCGCGTTCGGCCTCGCCGCCGCGTCGGTCTACGTGTTCTACAAGGGCCGCGGTGCCGTCGAGCGGCCCGACGCAGCGCCCCGGCGCGACGCGCCGTTCTACCTGCTCGACGACGCCGCCGAGCTCGATGCCGCCGAGCCGCCGCTCGATGCCGCCGAGCCGCTACTCGATGCCGCCGTCCCCCGGCTCGACGCGACCGCGACCGACGTTCGCCCGATCGAACCTCGCCCCGATGCAGGCATCCGACCGCCTCGCCCCGACGCCGGCGAGCCCGGCGCGCTGCCCCCGCGGATCGACGCCGGCGCGGCGCGCCCCACCGGCACGGCGACGCTCACCATCGGCGCGAGCCCCTGGGGCAACGTGCTGCTCGACGGCAAGCCGATCGGTCGCACGCCGATCGACCACCTCGCCGTCCCCGCCGGCCATCACGTGGTCAACGTGATCTTCGGCGGCGAAGACCCGCCGCGCACGCTGTCCTACACGGTCGATCTCGCCGGCGGCGAGACCAAGGATCTCCTCGCCGACTTCACCAAGCCGTAGCGAGCACCGCGGCCACACCGCGCGCCCGATCGAAGCTCGCCGGCTCAGCGCGCGCGAAGCTCGTCCCGGAACGCGCACAGCGCAGCGTGCTGATCGGGCATGGCCGCGTGGCGCGCGATCGCGGCCAGATCGATCTCGGGAAAGACCTTGCTCGTCGCGACGTGATCGTAGCGCTTGCCATGCAGCGCGTAGATCACGAACCGACCACCGAACCGGTACCTCCAGACTTCGCGCACCCCCAGGCCGCGATAGACCTCGAACTTGTCGAACAGCGGGATGGTGAGGCTCATGTCCAGGGCAACGTCGGGCACCTCGCGATCGCCATCACGGCAATAAAACTCATCGGCCTCGAGCCCGCACTCCTTGTCTTCGCTACGGCAGGTCCGCCATCCGTGAGCGTACAGCGGGATGTCTCGCTCGAGGCAGAACAGCTCGAGCAGCCGCGCGATCTGCTTCTTTTCGACCTTGTTGGTATACGAAGGAGTCCTGATCTCGAGCGATCCTTTCAGGTACGTCAGCCGAACACCGGAGCTGTCGAGCGTGTTGCGCAGCACGGCGTAGGTGGACCACGGGACGTTCACCAGCATGATGCGCCGCTCCATGGAGTTCAGCGAGGCTCGCATCTCCCTGTCAAGCTGCTCTCCGATGAGCCTCACGTCATCGCGGACCCTGGCCATCGTCTCGTCGAGGTGATTGTTGGTAGACGGCTCGCTCATTTCTCCCCCATGTCCTTCATCTCACCGCGGAGCTGCCCCCCCATGTCCTTCATCTCACCGCGGAGCTGCGTCGTCGCCTGCTCGAGATCCTGCTTCGTGGCTGGCTCGCTCATGGGTCGAGAAGCTACGAGAAGCCGTCGTCGATCGCAAGACAATCGATAGCATCTCCTGCAGCACCACAAGCACACAATCGCCAAGTGCTTGTTTACCGAAAGGCGGCATTAGCATTCGCCGCTAAAAAGCGCTGATGCTAGTGGCCGAAGTCGTGACCATCGACCGTGATCACCGGCGGAGGCTTCGAGCCCGACGTGACGACGATCGCGATCACGGCGCCGAGCACGACCGCGGCCCCGCCGGTCCACACCAGCGGGCTCCGGCACAGCCGGCACCCCGGCGGCGGCGGGCGCTGCTTGCTGTCGCCGATCACGCTCGGCGGGTAGCGCAGCACGCCCGCCCGGGTCGCGTACAACGCCTCGCGCGCCGCCGAGGCCAGCCCCGCACGATCGCCGAAGCCGACCTCCACCACGGCCGTGCAGCGCGCCGGCACGCCCGCGCAGCGCTGGACGACCAGCGTCGCACCGCCGCGCCGATCGCTCTGGGCCGCGACCAGCACCTCGTCGAGATCGGCGAACTGGATCACCGCATCGACCAGCGCCTGCTCGGCGGGCGCGGCCAGCCCCGGCGCGGCGCCGCCGTCGAGCCGCACCGCGTCCTCGTCGCGATCGAGCACGAGCTCGACGGCGGGAGCGCCGGCGCCGGCACCGCGGTCGCCAACAAACACCCCCTGCACGATCGCGCGGTAGCGCGGCGCGCGGGCGACCACGAGGTGTTGCCCGCGGCTGACCTGGGCGTCGAGCGGCGCGCGGCCGAGCTCCTTGCCGTCGATGCTGACGATCGCGCCGGGCGGCGTGGTCGCGACGTGCACGGGCTGCATCGCCGCGGGCGCCGCGCGCACGGCGTCGACCGCCTCGACCACGTCGGGCGAGAACTCGGCGAGCGTGATCGGCCGCTCGGGATCGAGCGCGAGGGCGAGCGCCAGCACGGACGGTGCCTCCGCGATCCGGCGGTGCTGCAGCACGGCGCCGAGCCGCAGCGCGGCATCGGCATACAGCTCGGTGCCGCCGGGCAGCGCGACCAGCGGTTCGGCCTCGGTCCGCGCCGCGGCGAGCCGGTTCTGGGCAAAATCGATCTGGACCCGGAGGTAGGCGCGCCAGCCCTCGTCGATCATCTCGCGGACGTGGCGAAACCGCGCCAGCACCTGGGCCGGCACCGCGCCGGCCGCCAGCTGCGCCCTCGCCTCGCCGACCGCATCGCCGACGACGCGCCCGCCCGCCCCGATCGCCGCCACCACCGCGGCCGCCACCGCCGCGCGATCGTCCGGCCCGGCACCGGCCGCGATCACGCCGATGCCCTCGGCGTGCGCCCCGTGCAGGGCCGCGATCACGATCACGCCGGCGATCGGCAGAGCCTTCACGATCCCAGTATACTCGCGCCATGCCGTTTCCTTGGCTGCACCGCACACCGCCGCGCCCGGATGGCGCGGATCGCCGCGCGAGCGTCGCGCGCGCCGAGCTCGCGAGCCGCGCCGGCGTCCTGTACCGGCTCGGGTTCTCTCAGGCCGACACGACCCGCCGGCTCGCGGCCGCCGTCGCGTGGGAGTACGAGACCGGCACGGCCCACGCCGTCAACCGCCGCCCCGCCGCCCTGTCCGATCCGGCGATCGCTCAGATCGTAGCCGACACGTTCGCGCGCCGCCCGGGCTAGCGGTGCGAGCCATGAAGCGCCTGGTGCTCGTGATCGTTTCGGCGTGTCAGCCGCCCGGCGCGAGCACGCCCACGACGCGCCCGGCGCCGCCGCCCAGCGTCTACCAGCTGACCGATCTGGTCGGCGGCTGGGGCTGGCAGCTGCGCACGACCGAGGCCGGGACGACCCGGGTCGAGACCGAGACCTGGCGGCTGCGCCCGTCGGCCGGCATCCCGACCCAGCTGTCGGGCCGCTACCTCCGCGACGTCGAGGTGCGGTCCGACGATCGGGTGCCGTTCGCGTGCAACCAGCGCCCGTGGTACCGGCAGCGCGCCAGCTACGACGTCACCGTCCTGGCCACGGCGAGCGGCTTTGCGATCCGCGAGACCGACTACCACACCGAGCCGAGCCCCTGCGATCACGGGTTCCGTCACCTCGGCGCGTACACCGGCGCCGCCGCCGGCAACCGCTTCACGCTCACCTGGAACGGCGGCACCCAGACCCTGTGGCAGACCGACGACGAGCTCGTCGATCTGCCGATCTCGCCCTGGCCCTCGACGCCCGAGCTCGCCGGGGCATGGCGGTGGGACGCGACGTCCTACGACGGCACCGGCAACGTGCGCGACGAGAGCGAGTGGTGGGAGCTCACGCGGCGCAGCGCCACGCAGATCGACGCCACCTATCGCCGCCGGGTGACCGTCCGCTCGCCGGACGGCACGCCCATCCCGTGCGCCGGCGCACCGACCTGGAGCTTCGACGACGCCTACCTGCTCGACGGCCGGCGCGAGGAAGAGCACTGGCACTTCTACGAGCGCGCCGCCGACCCCGGCGCTCACCGCTGCCTCAAGGCCACGCCGCGGCGCAGCCTCGACGAAGCCACCGCCGAGCAGATCGGCGACTCCCTCGTGCTCGAGTGGCGCGGCAAGCGCCACCAGGTGCTCTACCGGCCCGAGTGAGGGGCGATCGAGCGCTCGCCGCGGCCGGCTAGGGCGTGGTGTAGACCTTGGCGACGTAGTCCTCGACCTGGCGATCCGAGGAGAACCGCCACTGCGACATCGCGATGCTGGCGCGCATGAGCTCGATCCAGCGGGCGCGGTCGGCGTACGCCGGCAGGACCTCGTGCTCGATCACGTGGTGCAGGAGCTCGCGGTCGCGCTTGTCGACGCGCGCGGCGTCCTTCTCGTCGAACGCGTCGTCGTTCGGGTCCGGATCGCCGATCTTCCAGCCGGTGACGCCGTGGACGCAGCCCTCGGGCCACCAGCCGTCGAGCACCGAGACGTTGGGCACGCCGTTCATCGCGGCCTTCATGCCCGAGGTGCCGGAGGCCTCGAGCGGCCGGCGCGGGTTATTGAGCCAGATGTCGGCGCCGCGCGTCATCAGCGCGCCGACCCGCATGTCGTAGTTCTCGAGGAACACGACGTGGCGGGTGTGGTGCTTCGCGGCGTCGAGCAGCTTGCCGACCAGCGCCTTGCCCGCCAGATCGCGCGGGTGCGCCTTGCCGGCGTACACGATCTGGACGCCGTGATCGAACAGCCGCTTGAGGGCGTGCTCGTCGCCCAGGATCAGATCGGCGCGCTTGTAGGCCGCCGCGCGGCGCGCGAACCCGATGACCAGCTGGTCGAGCGCGAGGTGCACGCCGGTGCGCCGGGTGACCTCGGCGAGGAGCTCGCTCTTCATGCGCTGGTGCGCGCTCCACAGCTCGGCGTCCTGCCGGTCGCGCGGCTTGTCGGGCACGAGCGCGGCGCGGATCCGCGCGTCCTGCCAGGTCGGTGGATGGACGCCGTTGGTCACGCTGATGATCGGCGCCGCGCCGTCGACGTGCTTCCACATCGCGCGCGCGGTCTCGCCGTGGAGCTCGGCCACGCCGTTGGCGATCCGCGCGAGCCGGAGGCCCGCCACCGTCATCGAGAACGGATCGCCGCCGATCTGCTCGAGTTCGGGATCGGTGAACCCCAGGTCGGCGTCCATCTTGCGCATGAGGTCGAGCTCGTGGACCTCGTTGCCCGCCGGCACCGGCGTGTGCGTGGTGAACACGACGTGCGCGCGCAGCTGCGCGACCCGCTCGTCGAGCGTCGTGCCGCCGAACCGCTGCTGGCGGAGCAGCTCGAGGCCGGCGAACACCGCGTGACCCTCGTTGAAGTGGAACACGTCGGGCTTCTCGCCCAGCGCGCCGAGCAGCCGCACGCCGCCGACGCCGAGCACGATCTCCTGAGCGATCCGATCCTCGGCACCGCCGCCGTACAGCCGCTGCGTGATCCAGCGGTCTTCTTCGCGCTCGGGCTCGAGCAGGTAGAGGTTCGACGTCACGAACCGCTCGACCTTCCAGGCGCGCAGCGGGACCCGCTTGCCACGGACCGTGACCTCGACCCGGGCATCGACGCGGCGCACGGCGTCGCGCGGCGTCTTGGGATACTGGTCCTCGAGCACGCCGCCGATCCCGACGACCTGCCGCGTGTAGCCCTCGTCCCACAGGAGCCCGATCCCGGTCACCGGCACGTGCAGATCGCCCGCCGACTTCATGTGATCGCCGGCGAGGATCCCCAAGCCACCGGCGTAGATCGGGAACGCGGGATCGAGCCCGTACTCCATGCAGAAGTACGCAATGCGTGGGCGCGACGACATCGAATCAGCCTCCAAGGCGCAAACCCTGCCCAACCAGCCCCGCGACCGCAAGCGGCCCCGCGGAAAAGCCGCGGATGTTGCCAAACGCAACGCGGAGTTAGCCATACCCCGAGATTTCTTGGCTGGATCTGGTCCGCCGAGTACAAACTGAGGGAATGAAGCCGCGCCGCCCGGCCGTCTCTCCCGAGGACCAGGCGTTGTTCCTTGCGGCGGTCGGCGGCGCCACGCCGCTCGGCACGCGTGACCGGATCCCGGTCCCACCGCCGTCACCGTCGCCGGTGCGGATCGTCGAGGTGCCGCCGAAGGTCACGCTCGCCGCCGAGATCGATGGCCAGCGCTACGCCGCGCGCGCCCCCGGCGTGAGCCGCACGCAGATCTCCGACCTGCGGGCCGGCAAGGTCCACGTCGAGGACAAGCTCGATCTGCACGGCCAGACCCTCGAGGCCGGCAAGCAGCACCTGCGCGAGTTCCTCGTCGCCGCGCACCGGATCGGCCGGCGCTGCGTCCTCGTGATCCACGGCAAGGGCCTCCACTCCGAGCACGGCGCGCCGCTGCGCGAGGCGGTGCTCGGCGAGCTCCTGGGCGAGCTCTCGGGCCTGGTCCATGCGCTGTCGACGGCGGCGCCGTCCGACGGCGGCGAGGGCGCGACCTACGTGATGCTGCGGAGCCACAAGTGACCGCCGCCCTGGCGGCGATCGCCGCGGCCGCCGCGATCGGGCTCGCGACGCCGGCCGCCGCGAA
>JAUKWE010058364.1:0-12617 GCA_032356425.1 Cumathamnion decipiens | reverse complement strand
GTTCCGCGCGCAGTTCAGCACCGCGCCCAACGTCGCGTTCTCGGTGTACTCGATCGGGGTCTTCGAGAGCATGCCGGCCGCTGACATCGGGCTGCACCAGACGGGCTATCTCCTCGTGACCGGGACGCCGCAGGCCACTGAGGCGCTGCAAGAGGCCGCCACACTCCAGCGCTCACTGGGGGTCGCCACCGAATGGCTCACCCCGGACGCCGTCCTCGCTCGCGCGCCGTTCATCCGAGCCGACGGCATCCTCGGCGCCACGTTCCACGCGCGGGACGGTTTCCTGGACCCGGCGGGGGTGTGCGATGCGTTCGCCACCGACGTACGCCGACGTGGCGGCGAGATCATGACGCGCGCGCGCGTGCATGCCGTCGCCGGCGGCGGAGGCACGTTCCGGCTCTCGCACACCGAAGGCGAGGTCAACGCCGACGTCGTCGTCAACGCAGCCGGTGCGGATGCCAGGCCGGTGGCGCGGTTGTTCGGAACGGACGTTCCCGTCGAGCCGGTTCGAAGGAATCTGGCGCATATGCAGGATGGCCCCGGCGCGTTGACCCCGATGGTCGTCGACCTCGACACGGGGATCCTGGTGCGACGTGAACCTGCCGGCGGTTGGATCGTCGCCTATGCCGATCCGCGGGACGCTCCAAGCCGGGAGACGGCCGTCGACCCGGCGTTCGCGACGGCGCTCGCCGAGCGGCTGCCTCACCGATTCCCGTTCCTCCTGGATCTGCCGATCGATCCGGGCCGATGGTGGGCGGGTCTGTACCCCGAGACGCCCGACCACCACGCGATCGTGGGATTCGACGAGCATGTAGGCGGGCTCGTGCAGTGCGTGGGGTTCGGCGGGCACGGCGTCATGCACGCGCCCGCGGCGGGTCGAGCCGTGGCGGAGCTCGTGACCGACGGGGAGTGCCTCACGTTCGACCTGCACCCGCTGCGCCCTTCACGTTTCGAACAGGGCGACCTCGTCGTCGAAACGGCGGTCTTCTGACAACCGTTATCCGGAGTCATCCACCGTCAGCGTGCCGTACATCGTCGTTGGATGAACGGAACATCTATACGTGTACGTCGCGGCCCCTAGCGCCGAAACGGCGAACGTCGTCTGATCGACGCCCGTGATGACGGCGTTGCCGGGTGGCGCCCACAGCGGCGCGTCCGTTGACGATGTGCTCCCGAAGATCTCCACGTTGTGGGGGACGTCCGGGTCGTTGTTCCGGAATTCGATCGTGAACGGCGTGTCTGCGGCGACCGAGAGGTTCTGCTCGGCAAATCCAGATGTCGAGGCGCCCTTGGGCGCCGTCAACGACACCTGGGCGGACCCAGAGGCGCCGGCCGACGATGAGGGCGTTGTCGAAGCGGCCGACGGAGACACCGTCGTCGGCGTGACCGAGGTCAACGATCCGCCCGCCCCGGAGCTGCATCCGACGACCGTCGGGCCGAACATCCCGGCCACCACCACCCATATGGAACCTCGCTTCATTTGAACTGCCTCCCTGATCGTCCTCTCGGTTCGCACCTGTCTGCTCTCCATACCCATATCCGTCCGCGAGCCGGTGCTAGGGTCGATCTATGCCTCACGTGACCCGGCGCGTCGGCCCGATCGAGGTGACGGCGATCACGGATTGCGACTTCGCGGAGAGCCCGATCGTCGAGGCGTTCCCGGACGTGCCGGCGGAGCCGCTCCTGGCGGCGAAGGCGACGTACCCCAGCGTCTATACCGACGACGACCGTTGGCGGCTCCGCGTTCGTGCGTGGCTCGTCCGGCATCCCGACGGCCTGCTGCTGCTCGACACAGGGATCGGGGGCGCGAGCGCGCCGGCCGATCAGTGGGCCCCCGTGGCGGGCGACTTCGCGGCGGAGCTCGCCGCGCTCGGTGTGGCGCCCCACCACGTCGATACCCTCGCGATCAGCCACGTGCATGACGACCACATCGGTGGGGTGCTCCGCGACGACGGCTCGCTCGCATTCCCGAACGCACGTCACCTGCTGCAGCGCCCCGACCTCGACCACCTGCGCGATGTCGCCCGCGAAGACGAGGAAGCGGCCACGATCTTGGCGTACCTTGCGCCGCTCATCGAGGCCGACGTGCTCGAGCTGATCGAGGGCGACCTGGAGATCTCCTCGCATCTGCGCCTGCACCCGGTGCCCGGACACACGCCCGGACATCAGATCCTGCGGATCGAGGCGGACGGCCGCCGGATGCTGCTGTGCGCCGACACGTGGAACCACCCGGCGCAGTTCGCGCACCCCGATTGGCCAAGCGGCCCCGATGGCCATCACGCGCAGGCAGCCGCATCGCGCAGAGCGTTGCTCGCCGAAGTGCTGTCCCATCCCGGCACCGTGCTTGCGCCCACCCACCTCGGCGAGGCGTTCGGCGAGGTGCGCTCCGGTCGCGACGGGCTCGCGGCCTGGCGACCGCTGGACTAGGGCGCTCGGGCCGCGGCGACGAGGCCGATCGTGTAGCTGCGCTGCTGCCACGGCAGACCCGTCGTTCGCGACGCGGCGTACCCCGTCGTGAACGCGAAGACGGCCACGACGATCACGGTGGCGACGGGCCATGGGATCGAGCGCCACCACAACAAGATCGCGCCGAGCACCAGCCCGGCGACCAACGCGACGACCTTCCAGGTGAAGCCGGTGGACGGAGCGGGATATGACCGCGTCGTCGACACGCAGAACCGGAACACCACCGAAAGATGCGTCCCCTCGGGGCACGCCAGCCGAGGGATCATCAGCGCGACGACGCACCCGCAGAGCATCACGGCGATACCTTGACCGATGCGCCAGCCGGTCGAACCGTCCGGATCGACACGCCGACGGAGCCCGCGCCACACCACGATCGCGCCGGCGACGAGCAGGATCACGGCGATGAACAGCACCGCGCCCGAGGCCTGCACCCCGATCCCGCATGGTCCCGTCGACGTCCGTTCACCGGCCGTGCAGCTGAACTCATCCCACGCCGACCAGAGCAAGAAGGCGCCGCTGCCGGCCAGACAGCCGCCGATCGTCAGGTGAGCGGCCTTTGCCTGCAACGGTTCTCCGGGCAGCTGGGGACGGCGTGTGGAAAACGTCGAAGACATCTCGACGGCATCTTCACACGCCAGGCAGGGGCAGCGCGCCCCTCGCTCCCTAGGGTCAGGCAACGTGGTTCCACGCCGCTTCCCCCTCCTGATCGTTGCCGTCGCCGTGGCGCTGGCCGTCTGTCTGGCTGCGGGCGTCACGCCGGCGGGCGCGAGCGGCTCGACCGGTCGCGGGAAGATGTTCCATCTCGTGAACCGGTATCGCCACGAGCACGGCCGGCGGGCGGTGCGCGAAAGCGGCGACGCCGATCGTCTCGCGCAGCACCACTCCGCCGCGATGGCCCTCGAGCGGACGTTGTTCCACAGCTCGTCGCTGTCGACGAAGCTGCGCTCCCACGACCCGACCCTGTGGGGAGAGAACGTCGGTATGGGTTGTTCGGTGTGGAGCGTTTTCCGCGCGTGGACGCGAAGCGCCGAGCACCGGCAGAACATGTTGCGGCGCGGCTTCCACAAGGCGGGCGTCGGTCTCGTGCGGTCCCACGGCGTCTGGTGGGCGACGATGATCTTCTACGGCTGAGCGGCGAGGAACCGAACCGCGCGCCCGATCAACCCGCGAGCGAGCGTATCTGGCGCAACGCCACCGTGAGCTGACTGAGATCGGTGATGCCCTCGGCCTTGAGACCGCGCAGGAACCGCGTCACGCGTTCGATCGCCTGCGCTCTGTCGGCGAAGAAGTGATCGATCGCCTCGTCGATCGGCGCGCCGCCCGCCGTCTCGAGCACGCGCTCGCAGAGCCGGCGTCGCAGCGCGAACAGATCGTCCTCCATCGACTGCTGCGCCCACCGCTGCCACCGCGTGGCCGCCTGCAGCTGTTCGAGCTGCGTCTCGATCCAGTCGATGTCGAGCCGCTCTCCGAGCACGAAGAAGCCGCGCGCCACTTCGAGTGGCGGGCGACCCGTCGCATGTGCTACCGCGATGATGTCCGGCGCGTGCACGAGCTCGGGTTGGAACGCGTGGCGATGGGCGACCGCGTCGGGCACCCCTTCGGCAACGAGCCGGAGCGCGACGTGCTCGTGCTCCTCGCGCCACGCCTCCGGGCCGATCTGACTGATCGCCTCGGACACCTCCGCGAACGACGCGCTCGCCTGCTCGACGGCCTCGCCGAGTCGTTGTCCGGCGGCCTGGACGAGGTACCAGCGCGAGGTCGTCTCGACCAGCCAGTCCACGCCGGTCAGCAGCTCGGATTGCACCGCCGGATCGACCAGCCCATCGAGCGCCTCGACGTCGGACCAGCGCCGGACCGCGCCCGTGATGTCTCGAGCGATGCGGAAGGCCTTCACGACGTCGGCGTGGGAGGCGCCGGTCTCGCTCACCATCCGTGACACGAACGTGATGCCCTGGGAGTTGACGACGTCGTTGGACGCGATCGTCGCGATGATCTCGCGCTTCAACGGGTGATCGGCCAACAGGTGACCGAAACGCTCGACGATCTTGGGCGGGAAGTACCGCGCGAGGTCGCGAGCGAGGTAGTCGGTGTCGGGCAGGTCCGACTCCAGCAGCGCGGCGTAGACCTGCCGCTTGGCGTACGCAAGCAGCACAGCGAGCTCGGGCCGGGTCATGCCCAGGCCAGCGGCGCGACGTTCGCCCATCTCCTCGGGCACCGGCAGGAACTCCACCTCGCGTTCGAGCTCGCCGTCGGCCTCCAGCTGTTGGATCAGCTGCTCGTAGGACTCGATCCGCTGCACCGAGACGTCCTCTTCCTGCGACAGGATCTGCGCCTGCACGTAGTTGTCGTACAAGACGTGCTGCACGACGTCGGGCGCGCAGTCCTCCAGGAGCTCGTTTCGGCCCTCGACGGTTAGCTCACCTCGCTGGATCGCCAACCCGAGCAAAATCTTCCAATTCACCTCGTGGTCGGAGGTGTCGACGCCGGCGGAGTTGTCGATGAAGTCGGTGTTGATCCGACCGCCCGTCTGCGCGTACTCGATCCGGCCCCGCTGCGTGAACCCGAGGTTCCCCCCTTCGCCAACCACGCGCGCGCGGACCTGCGCCCCGTTGAGCCGAACACCGTCGTTGGTTCGGTCACCGGCCTCGGCATGGGTCTCGGTGGTCGCCTTGACGTACGTGCCGATGCCGCCGTTCCACAGCAGGTCGACGGGCGCCTGCAAGATCGCGCGGATCAGCTGGTCCGGCGTCATCTCAGCGGGGACCTCGTCGAGGATGCCGAGCGCGACACGGATCTCCTTGGACGGCGTGATGGCCTTGACCTTGCGGTCGAAGATCTCGCCACCCGGTGACAGCAACGAGCGGTCGTAGTCCGCCCACGACGACCCGGCAAGATCGAACAGCCGCCGCCGCTCGGCGAACGACGCCTCGGCGTCCGGATCAGGATCGACGAAGACGCTCCGATGGTCGAACGCCGCCAGCAGCTTGACGGTCGGCGTGTAGAGCAGCCCGTTGCCGAACACGTCGCCCGACATATCGCCGATGCCGACGCACGTGAACGGGTCGCGCAAGACATCGACGCCGAGCTCGCGGAAATGCCGTTTGACCGACTCCCAGGCGCCCCTGGCGGTGATCCCGAGCGCTTTGTGGTCATAGCCGGCGCTGCCGCCGGAGGCGAACGCATCGCCGAGCCAGAAGCCGTACTCCTCGCTGACCGCGTTCGCGGTGTCGGAGAAGGTGGCCGTGCCCTTGTCTGCCGCGACGACAAGGTAGGCGTCGTCTCCGTCGAGCACGCGCACACCCTCAGGGTGCTGGATCTCGCCGTGCACGAGGTTATCGGTGACGTCGAGCAGGCCGCGCATGAACGTCACGTACTGCGTCAGCACCTCTTGCTTCAATTCCGCAGGGGTCGCCGTGGGTCGCTTGAGGATGAAGCCGCCCTTGGACCCGTCCGGCACGATGACCGCGTTCTTGACCTTCTGGGCCTTCATCAATCCGAGGACCTCGGTGCGATAGTCCTCCTTGCGGTCCGACCACCGGATGCCGCCGCGCGCGACCATCCCGCCGCGCAGGTGGATCGCCTCCATCTGCGGTGAGTAGACGAAGATCTCGAACAAGGGGTACGGCTTGGGCATCTCGGGCACGCCCGCCGATCGCAGCTTCAACGCCAGCGCCGGCCGATCGGGCAAGTAGGCGTTGGTCCGCACGGTCGCGCGGATCGTGCCGAGGATCGAGCGGATGATCGTGTCTTGATCCAGCGAGGACACCGCCTTGAGGTCCTCCAGGATCTGCGCCCGGATCGCGTCCGCGTCGGCCTCCGGCGCGGCGCGCACCGGGTCGAACTTCGCCTCGAACATCTCGACGAGACGCCGAGCGATATGCGGGTTCTGCGCGAGGACGTCGTTGCGGTACTCCTCGGTGAAGCGCGTGGAGACCCGCATCCGGTACTTGCGGTATGCGCGCAGGATGTGCACCTGCTGCCACGACAGGCCCGCGAAGATCACGAGCCGGTTGAGCGAATCAACCTCTGCTTGCCCACGCCACATCGCGTCGAGCGCATCGCGCACGAGGGTCGCCTCGGCGTCGAGATTGAGCACCGCGCCGCGCGCGTCGAGCACGCCGAAGTCGTGGATGTAGACCCGTCCGTCGCCCACGAGCGCGATCGGGATCTCCTCGACGGCGCGCAGGCCCAGCGACTCCAGCAGCGGCATGAACGCCGACAGGTCGACCTTGCCGCCCGTCTTGAACAGCTTGACCCGTGTGAGCCGCTCCCCGACCGTCTCGTTCGAGATCCCGATCACGAACCCGTCCGCGTCGCTCGCGAGCTTCTCGAGGTTCTCGATGTCGGTCGCGACCTGTGCCCAGTCGGTCTCGGTCGTCTTGTAGTAGTCGGGGAACCTCGGTGCGTACGCCGCTGCGAGGCGCGGGCCGCGCTCGGCCCCCATCCGTGCGGTCAGCTCATCGACGAGATCGTCGTCCCATGTGCGCGCGAGCTGCTCGACCGCTTCCTCGAGCTCCTCGTACGGGATCTCCGGGATCTGATGGCCGGCCTCGACGTGCACCGTGAAGAAGATCCGCGCCGACTCCGTCTCGCCCAGCGAGAGGTGGTAGTCCACCGACGAGCCGCCGAAGCGCTGCCGGAACATCTCCTGGAGGCGTTTCCGCAACGACGCGCTGAAGCGATCACGCGGGAGCGCAACGACCACGGAGACCTGTCGGCCGTAGAGGTCCTTTCGCACCAGCACGCGGATGCCGCCATGCTTCTCCAGCTGCAGGAGCCCCACGACGAGCGCCCGCAGCTCCTCGCTCGTCGCCTGGAACAGCTCGTCGCGCGGGAACGACTCGAACAGCTCGACGACCTGTTTGTAGTCGTGCGAGCCCGGAACGAGGTCCTCCGCGGCGATGATCTGCTCGAGTTTGTGGTGCAGCAGCGGGGTCTTGGCCGCCGACGCCATGTACGCCTTGGAGGTGAACAGCCCCACCAGTCGAGCCTCGCCGACCACTTCGGCATCCGCCGAGACGATCCGGACGCCGACGTAATCCATCCGCGCGCGTCGATGGACGGTGCTGTGGGTCTTCGTCTTGGTGATGACGAGGAGCTCGCCCTCCTCCATCCGGCGCCGCACGTCCGGCGGCAGGCTGTCCAACGGGGTCGCGTCGGAGAAGGTGCTCGTCGAGACGTCGGACAAGATGCCGAGCCCCGAAGACGGCACCGCCTGGATCGTTCGCCCCTCGGAGCTCTCGGCGATGCGGTATTCGCGGTACCCGAGCAGGACGAAGTTCAGGTCGCCGAGCCAGTCCATGAAGTCGACGGTCTCGCCGACCTCCTGGGCTGGGTAGAGCACCGCAGCCTGACGAGCAAGCTCGGCCATATGGTGCAGCCGTTCTTTCATCGGCTCGAAGTCGCGAACGACCAGGCGCACGTCGTGCAACACGGCGCGCACGCGGCCCTCCAGGTCGGAGCGCTCTGCTTCGGTGAGCGTTCGCTCGAGCTCGAAGTGGATCAGCGACTCGCGGTGTGCGGCGTTGCGGCCCGACAGGACCCGCTCGAGGCCGCCGCCCTCTCCGCGGTGCGTGCCGAGCATCGGATGCAGCACCAGGCGCACGTGAAGGTTCCGGGCGCTGAGCTCCTCGGCGAGCGAGTCCACGAGGAACGGCGAATCGTCTGTGTTCGTCTCCAGGACCGTGCCGGAGAGCTCGTAGCCGTCGGTCTGCATCGTCGGCACGAAGACGCGAACGGCCGCGGGGTGGTTCCCGCGCGCGTCGACGAATCGGAACGCCGACAGCACCATCCCGAGCAACGCCGCGGGCGTCCGTGCAGAAAGCTCCTCCTCGTCGAGGCGGCGAAGCAGCATCCTGGCGAACGCGACGATCGCGTCGCGGCGTTCTGGCGGGGCGCTCGCCTCGATCTCGGCGTAGAGCGCCGCGAGCGTTGGGTGGATCGTCTCGTCCACATGCTGCGCGACAAGGTCAGACACGTTCCGGCGCCTCGATGCTGGTCGGCGTGATGGTTCCGTATGCGAAGGAACCCGTACGACTCTTCATCGTAGCCGCTGTCACGCGCTCCAGACAGGCGAGCCGCTAGGTCGCCCGCACGGCCTCCACGACGTCGGCCGCCCGGTCGTACCTACCGAACTGCGGCATCACGTAGATGCCGGCGACACCGGCGGCACGGAGCGCAGCGGCCAGATCGGTCGCCATCGACAAACCGGTGGCCCACGCGCGATCGGCGTCCTCGCCCGCCGCCTCCATCGCCGCCCGCGTCGCTTCGGGGATCTCGATGCCGGGCACCTCGTTGTGCAGGAACGCGGCGTGTCGGGCGGAGACCAGCGGCAACAAGCCCGCCAAGATCGGCACGTCCAGCGGCGCGCCCGCCACCCGCTGATACGCATCCAGGAGCGCCTCGAGCGGGGCCACTGCGTAGAACGGCTGGGTGAGCAGGAACCTGGCACCCGCGGCGACCTTCTTCACGAGCAGCCGCGCCTCGCGTTCGAGATCGGGCGCCACCGGCGACATCGCAGCCCCGGCGAAGAACGACGTCGGCTCGCCGATCGAGGAACCCGCACGGTCGACGCCGGAGTTGAAGTGCTCGGTGATCAGCTGCAACAACCCCGTGGCGGTCACATCCACGTCGTTGGAGCCATGAGGGTAATCGCCGATCGTCACGGGGTCGCCGACGCACACGAACAGGTCGCGGATGCCAAGGGCGTGCGCGCCCAGAAGGTCCCCCTGCAAACGCAAGATATTGCGGCCCCGCGTCGGGAAGTGCAGGACGGTGTCGATCCCCACCTGTTCCTGCACCAGCCGGCACGCGGCCCAGGCGCTCATCCGCATCTTCGCCATCGGCGAGTCGGCGACGTCGATCGCCGTGGCGCCGGCGTCCGCGAGCGTCTGGGCCGCCGCGACCAGTCGCTGCGCGTTGAACGACCGGGGCGGCTCCATCTCCACCGTCACGACGAACGCTCCGGCGGCGAGCGAGCGCTCGAGCACGCCGGGCGGCTCGGCCGCGTCAGGCACCGCGTCGCTTGCCTCGATCGGCGGCGGGAACGACACGCTCGTGTGGGGACGCGCCTGCGCGAGGGCGGACACGATCGCGCGCGTATGCGCCGGGCCGGTGCCGCAACAGCCGCCGATCACGCCCCCGCCAGCTCCCAGGAGGTCCGCCGCGACGCCCCCGACGTACTCGGGGGTGGCCGGGTAGACGAACCGGCCGGCGACCTGGGCCGGACCGCCGGCGTTCGGCCGTGCGACGAGTGGCACCCCCGGAACGATCGGCGCCATAGCCTGGACGATCCGCACCGCCTGGGCGGGGCCTTCGCCGCAGTTCATGCCGATCACGTCCGCGCCGAGCGCCGTGAGCGAGCGCGCCACGGTCGCCGGGGTGTCCCCGAGCAACGTGCGGTCATCCCGCGTGAACGTCGCGCTGGCGATCACAGCGATCTCCGGCGCGGCTGCGCGCGCCGCGGCGACCGCCTGCTCCAGCTCCCGGATGTCGGTCTGCGTCTCGATCACGAAGACGTCGACGCCGGCGAGGGCGAGGGCGGCCGCCTGCTCGTGGAAGGCGTCGTACGCCTCGTCGGCGCCGACGCGGCCGTACGGTTGCAGACGAACGCCGAGCGGCCCGATGGAGCCACCGATCAGCCTGGCGCCCGCCTCGCGCGCGAGTCGCACGCCGGCGGCACACAGCGCTTCGACCTGGCCGGCGAGGCCGTGCTGGTCGAGGCGGTACCTGTTGGCGCCGAACGTGTTCGTCACGACGAGATCGGCGCCGGCGCCGACGAACGCCTCGTGGATGCGCACCACGCGCGCCGGCGCCTCGACGTTGAGCGCCTCCATGCACTGGGTGGCCGCCACGCCGGTGTCGATCAGAGCCGTCCCCATGCCGCCGTCGGCCACGAGGGGGCCTTCGGCGAGTAACGAGCGCACCGCGGAGCCGTCCATGGGCCCCTCAGGCTATCCGGCGGGCTGGACGCGCACCGAATACGAAAGATCCACGACACCCCGCAGGGTCGCCGCAACCGCGCAGTACTTCCCCTCGGCGATCTCGACGGCGCGCTCGGCCTTGTGGGGAGCGACGTCGCCGGTCACCGTCCACTGGACGTCGATCGCGCGGAACGTCCAAGGGGGATCCTCATCCTGCTTCGAGGTGATCACTGCCTCGAGACCGCGGATGTCTTGGCGTTGCTTGCGCAGGATCTCGACGACGTCGTAGGCCGTGCACGCTGCGAGCGAGAGTGGAAGCAGGTCAGCCGGTTTGGAGCCGGGGCCGTCGATATCTCCGCCGATCGGCACGGCGTTTCCGTACCCGGGCTCGCCGAGGAACTGGAGCCGCTCACCCGTCCAGCGGAGCCTGACCTCCCCCATCGGGCGCGCAGTCTATCGCCCTAGGCCTCCCCCGGATGGCCCGGTTGAAGCGGGGACGAATGACGGTAGCTCCCGCACTGTGCTGCAGGTAGGCTGAGCGGCGCTCGGCCGTCGGGGGCGGTCGGCACCAGGGAGTGGGATGGACCAACGTAGCGTTCGTGTGGTCGTTGGGCGCGAAGATGCGTCGGCGACGCACATCCGTGCCGCATTGGAAGACCAGGGGTTCCACATCGCCGCCGAGGCCTCGACGGTCGAGGATCTCGCGCGCCTGGTGCAGGCGGACCCCCCAGACGTGATCGTCCTCGACGACACGCTGGGCGTGGTGGCGGTCCAGGCCGTCGTCGAACTCGCGCCGGCCGCCAAGCTGGTCCTCATCTGGCCTGCCGCCGTGCTGCCTATCGCCGGCGCCACGCGGATCGACGCCGATGATCTGCATTCGTCGCTCGCCCCGGCGGTCGCCGCCGCCGCGGGCGTCGTGCTGACGGGATTCACGACGATCGACCGACCCGACTGGATCGACGGCGTCCGGAAGGACCCCGCGACGCTTCGGGGAAAGCTCGCCGCGAACGGCGGCGTCCCGGCGCGGCCGAGCATCACCGAGCTGCAACGCCCGCACGGCTACCCCGCACCGACCACCGGCTGGCGACGCAGATCGTCGCGGCCCGCGGTGCCGGTGGCGGCGGCGGCCGCGGCGAGCACCTCGGCCGCCGCGGAGGAAGACGCCACCGTGAATCGGCGACTTGGCATGATCGCGCTTGGCGGGGCGGTCGCGGCCGGCGCTTTGATGATCGCCTTGTCGTTCGGCCGAGCCGCGCCCAACGGTGTGGTCACCGCGGAACCGTTCGTCCCGGGCATCAGCGCGCCCTCGAACTTCGTCCCCAACCCGGCCGGCGACCCGACGCAGGCAGGCACTGGTAACGGGAACCACACCGGGACAGGGTCGGGAACCACGACCGATGGCACGAATGGAACCGCCGTCGCGCCGACCAGCGGCACGGGTTCCGCGACCGGAACGAACGACGGCACGGGGACGCCCACCGGCTCCGGCGGCGGCTCGACGACCGGATCGGGCGCTCCGGGTGGAGGCTCGACCGGGGAGCCGCTGGCCGGCAACCATCACCAATCCGCAAGTGGCCCCGGCGCCAACCCGGGTGGCGGCGCTCAGGGTGGCGGCGGTACGCCGGGTGGTGGCGGCGCTCAGGGTGGCGGCGGTACGCCGGGTGGTGGCGGCGGTACGCCGGGTGGTGGCGGCGGTGGCCAGGGGTCGGGCTCCCACGGCTCGACGACACCCGGACACAGCGGCGATCACAACCCGCACGGCGGCCCGCCGGGGCAAACCGGAGACCGTCCGGGCAATGGCGGTCAACACCCGGCCGATCCGCCCCAGCACACGCAGCGGCAGGTCCACCGGCACAAAGGGTGATGCGCGGCTAGCATCCGCGCATGGACGCCTACGGGACCGTCGAGCGCATCTACGTCCGTCCGCCCCACGCCGACGCCTTCGCCAACTGGAAGGCATACGCGTGGCACGCCGCGCCCGACGTAGACGCGACGGCCGGCGAGCACGCGGCGCTCGTGGAGACGCTTCGTCGGCATGTCTCCGACGTCCTCGTCGGTACGGCGCCCGTCGCCGGCGACCCGGACGCCGTATACGCATATGACCCGACCCTTGTGACGGACGCCGGCGTTATCCCGCTGCTTCCAGGCAAGGAAGGCCGTCGCGGTGAACCCGGCGTTGTCGCCGATGAGCTCGCGGCCGCGGGGCTCGCGATCCTCCCGCCGCTCGAA
>JAUKWE010058253.1:0-12673 GCA_032356425.1 Cumathamnion decipiens | reverse complement strand
AACGGCTCCGGCGGCAACGGCCCCGACGGCAACGTACCTGACTGCGACATATACGATTCCTGGAGAATCAACCGACCGATGCTACTTCTTCGCGTTGCCCGAGGGTGATGCCCCGGGGTTCTCGTACAACGACGCGAAGACGGCCGTGCTCGAGTCCGATTCGTCATCGTCTGCCCCTGGATGGATGTCCACCATGGCGACCCCGAACGCTGGGAGCACGGACAGCTCGACGCAGACGTACACCGTCAACATCGTCAATGTGAAGGCCATTCCCGGTGCCAAGCCGAAAATCGTGACGATCACCGCTGGACAGGCGTACCGGGTCTTCGCGTATCGCGTCCCCAAGGAGGGGCCCTACGCGAGCAACGCCAGCGATCTATCGTCTCCTTCCAGGACGATCGAGGTCATGAACCCGATCCCGAACCTGGATACGTACCAGGTCGCCGTCGTGCGTCCTCAGAGCGGTACGGCAAGCAGTACGTCACCGCCGATCCTGTTCAACGTCCAGGTGACCGTCCCTGGGAATGCATCGACGGATATCAGGGAGTACCGCGCCTTCGTGTTGCTCGAAGATGTGTACCAGGCCGTGAAAGATGACGCGCTGTTCCTGACCGGGCTCCTCCCGGCCAGCTCCTACAAGAGCGTGTCGGGCCCGGACGCCAGCGGGAAGGTCAACTTCGCCTACCACGAGGGAGTCACAGACGCATATGGCGATATCGTGACCAGCGACGCGAACTACGAGGTGCTGGTGATGCTCATCCCCAACGATACGGACAGGATGGCGAAAGCGCTCCTGCCGGTCCAGCCCCTCACGAAGCAGGCGTCGCCGCCGCCCACCCCGACGCCGGCCGCGCGGCCCAGCCCGGCGAGCCAGCCGACGACATCGAGTGGCGCGCCGGCGCGGACAACGACCTCGGCTGGTAAACCGACTCCCGAGAGCGCGGCTCCGAATGCGGGCCAGACCCCGCCGGGCACAGGTGCGAAATGATCGCGATCGACTACGACAACCAGACCTACAACACCGTCGCGACCCTGCAGGCGGACCTCGCCTCGGCGCAGGCGGCGTACGACACCGCCAAGGCGGCGTCCGACGCCCTGGCGCAGCGGCTGTCGGCGTTCTCGACCGAGCTCGGCGTCGCGAAGGAGCGGCTCTCCACCGCGCAGAGCGACAAGGTCGCGGCCGATGCGGCGGAGAAGTCGGTCGCCGACGCCCTGCTCGAGGCACTGAAGGCCTCCCGGCAGGCGCTCATCATCTACGCGAGCGCGCGGACCACGCTGGCGCACGCCGAGGCGGCCGCCCAGCAGACCCTCGCGGCGGGCTATGACGTCTCCGAGACGCTGTCGTACGTGACCACCGCGTCGGCCAAGAACGCCTTCATCACCCGCAAGCTGCTCGCCGCCGCCGAGCAGGCCGATGCCGACGCGAGCGCCGCGGTCAGCGCCGCGGTCGACGCGCTCCGGGACGCCGCGGACGCCTTCATCGCCACCGAGCGAGCTGCCGGCGCGGCATTCCTGGTGGTGGCGTCGCTCGTCAACCTCCAGATGCTCATGTCCGGCTATACGAAGCCGGCGTCGTCCAACGAAGACGAGCTCCCGAGCGCGCTCCTCGACGTTCCGACGCTGAACCTGTCCAAGGTACCCCTGCTTCCGGGCAAGATCGACGCCCAGACCTTGCGCAGCTTCGATGACTTCCTGCTGCAGCAGCTCCCAGCGCTGGTCACGAGCACCGCGCCCGGCACCGCGCCCGGCACCACGCCGGGGAGCGACGTCCCCGTGAGCGCGGACCTCCTGACGTTCACGGTCGACGAGTACATGACGAGAACGAACAGCACGAGAATCCAGACGATCCGCGCGTTCAGCGCGCCTGCGACGAAGGCGCCTGCGACGAAGGCGCCTGTAGCCCCTCCGAACGACATCGGGCTCCAGCCCGGGTTCACGTGGGTGCATCGCATCGCGAAGGCCTACGAGACCGAGATCCAGGATGCGACCAAGCTGACCCACGAAGCGGCGACCAAGGCCTCGCAGGATCTGTCGCGCAAGGCCGCGAGGCTCCAGACCGCGCAAGGCGCCCTGGCCGCCGCGCAGCAGGCCGCCGGAACGTGAACGCAATGGCACGCGGTCCAGAGGTAGCGCGGTCGTGATCGGCACGGCCCTCAACTTCGTGCGACGAGAGCTGAACGCGTCGTTCCGCCAGCTCCAGGGCGATGCGCGCGACGTCGTGGCGCTCGGCGGCCTCGCCGGGGCCCAGGGCGCGGGGCAGGACGAGACCAATAACCGCATCCTGCTCTCGCTGTTTCACCTGCGGCAGGACACCACGTTTCGCAACCAGCAGGCGGCGGCGCGCGGCGACACGGCCAGGCCGCCGATCGCGATCGTGCTGCACACGGTGTTCGTCTCCAACTACACCGACTATCAGACTGGCCTCGACCTGCTCGCCGACGTGATCGGCCTCCTTGCGGCCAAGCCGGTGTTCGATCACACGACCTCGCCTGATCTGGACCCCCGCATCGAGCGCCTGATCTTTGCCATGCTCAACCTCGAGTACTCCGAGCTGAGCTATGCGTGGGGGCTGCTCCGCACCGACTTTCGACCCTCGGCGTTTTACGAGGTGCGCATGCTGCCGCTCACGGACCCGCGCCGCACCTCCTCACCCACCTCCCCGAACACGGGCGTGACCCCATGATTGAATCCACGGTGCTCAATCTCGCGACTCCCGGCGTCTACACCCAGGAGCTCAACGCCTTCCCCAACTCCGTGGTGGCGGTCGCGACGGCGATCCCGGCCTTCGTCGGCTACACCCCCCGCGCCGACTACAAGGGCAAGTCGCTGCTCGGCAAGCCGCGCAAGATCTCGTCGCTGGCGGACTACCTCACCTACTACGGGGTGATGCAGCCGCCGCTCCAGGGCACGCCGCCCACGCCGGCCTCGCCGAACGCTCAGTACGACCCCGTGTACTACCTGTCGCCGTCCGCGGGGCTGGGCAACCTCACCATCGGCGGAAAGCCCTACGACCTCGTCCCGGACGCCAGCACGATCTTCTATCTCTACAACAGCGTCCGGCTGTTCTACGCCAACGGCGGCGGCGATGCCTACGTGGTGTCCGTCGGGAACTACGGCAAGCCGACGGGCAAGCCGATCCCGGCCGGCGCGGCGCTCGTCAATCCCAACGTCGCGCTCGCGGACTTCCAGCAGGCCCTCACCGCGCTCGCGGACGAGGACGAGCCCACCATGCTCGTCATGCCCGACGCCAACCTCCTCAAGGCGGCCGACAACGCCACCCTGATGCAGCTGATGATCGCGTTCTGCGGCTCCAAGAAGAGCATGGTGGCGCTGCTCGACGTCCAGGCCGGGCTCGACCCGGACCCGATCGCCTGGCCCGACGCGATCACCGCGTTCCGCACGAGCCTCGGCATCAACTCCCTGAACTACGCGGCGGCCTACTTCCCGTTCCTCAAGACGACGATCACCCAGAACCAGGACCTCGACTATACCAACGTCGGCGGCGCCGCGGCGCTCGCGAAGATCCTCCCCGAGTACAACGTCCCGGGCTCCGCCTGCAAGACGATCCTCGACGGCATCACCAAGCCGTCGGCCAACGCGCCCACGGCGACCCAGAACAACCTCGCGCTCCTGGCGGCGAGCGACAGCTATGGCCAGATCGCCCAGGCGGTGCTCGACCAGGTCAACACCCTCCCGCCGAGCGGCGCGATGGCCGGCGTGATCAGCATGGTCGACAACAACGCCGGGGTCTGGACGGCGCCGGCCAACGTGAGCCTGACGGCCGTGACCGACACCACGTTCAAGATCACGGACGCCAAGCAGGCCGGCCTCAACGTCGACGCGGTGACCGGCAAGTCGATCAACTGCATCCGCATGTTCATCGGCCAGGGCGTGCTCGTGTGGGGCGCCCGCACGCTCGACGGCAACAGTCTGGACTGGTGCTACCTCAACGTGCGGCGGACCATGATCATGATCGAGCAATCGATCAAGCTGGCGGCGCGCGCCTACGTGTTCGAGGCCAACGACGCCAACACATGGTCCACGGTGTCGAGCGCGCTCAACAACTTCCTCACCGGCCTGTGGAGCCAGGGCGCGCTGGCGGGGGCCACGCCCGCCGATGCGTTCAACGTCGCCGTGGGCCTCGGCACCACCATGACCGCCCAGGACATCCTCGATGGCCGGATGAACATCAACGTCGCGGTCGCGATCACCCACCCCGCGGAGTTCATCGTCATCAGCTACATCCAGCAGATGCAGAAGAGCTGAGCCCGCGGCCCGCATGACCGGCACGCACCAGGTTCCAGGACAAGGAGTTCGCAATGGCAGACGACGGCAGCGCGCAGGACGCAATCTGGCCCCTCCCGAGTTTCAGCTTCCAGGTGAGCTGGGGCTCCACCCAGAAGATCGCGTTTCAAGAGGTGTCGGGCCTGGAGGCGGAGACGCAGATCCTGGAGTACCGGCACAGCAACAGCCCGGCGTACTCGACGATCAAGATGCCCGGCATCGCCAAGTACGGCAACGTCACCTTCAAGAAGGGCATCTTCGTCAAGGACGCGACGTTCTGGACCTGGTACTCGGCGATCAAGATGAACACCTACCCGCGCGTCACGGTGGTCATCCAGCTGCTCGATCAGAACTCGGCCCCCACGATGACCTGGACGCTCAACAACGCCTGGGTGACCAAGATCAGCGCGCCGACGATGAAGTCCGACGGCAACGAGGTCGCCATCGAGCAGATCGACGTCGCGCACGAAGGCCTCACGATCGCCAACAAGTAGCCCCGTGCCGCCCGACCCTCCCATCACCCACGACTACTATCCTGCCACCGGCTACCACTACGCGGTGCAGCTGGCCTCGGCGTCGGTGACGGACCTCGACGCCAGCTTCAAGCAGGTCTCCGGGCTCTCGGTCGAGCTCGCGGTGGAGGAGGTCGGTGAGGGCGGCGAGAACCGGTTCAAGCACCGGCTGCCCACCGGCGCGAAGTCCACCAACCTCGTGCTCGAGCGCGGCCTCCTGGTCACGTCGTCGCGGTTCTTCCAGTGGTGCAGCACGACCCTCCAGGGCAACCTCGTCCAGCCGATCGTCCCGAGCAGCATCCTCGTGGTCCTGCTCGATCAGAACAGCAGCCCGCTCAGGACTTGGACCGTGGTCAACGCCTGGCCGGTCAAGTGGAGCGTCTCCGGCTTCAACGCCATGAACGAGCAGGTCGTGATCGAGACCCTCGATATCGCCTACCAGTACTTCACCGTCCGCTGACCGAGCGCCGAGCCTGCCATGCCCATCGAGATCCACGAGCTGGTCATTCGCGCCGTGGTCGACCCACCCGCGTCCGGGCCGGCGTCCGGCCCCGTCACGCTCGATCCCCAGGCGCTCCAGCAGCTCAAGCACGAGATCGCCGCCGCGTGCCTCGAGCGCCTGCGCGACGAGCTCACGGCGAAGACCAGCCGCTGACCCGAGCCGCGATGGCCAACCCCACCAAGCTCACCATCTGTGCCTATTCCGACTCGGGCATGACCAGCGAGATCGGGCGATACGATGTCAAGGTCAACCCGGAGAAGTACTCGCAGAGCTTCGCCGCCGTCTACAACCAGAGCGGCGCGGCGGGCAGCTCGAACATCCCGCTCAAGTTCGACCACCAGCGGCCCTCGACCATCAAGTTCGAGCTCCTGTTCGACGCCACCGGCGCCATCCCGGACAGCGCCACCGACCTCACGGCCGAGATCGACAAGTTCCTCGGCGTCGTGTGGAACTACCAGGGGACCATCCACGAGCCATTCTATCTCAAGCTCTACTGGGGCGATCTGAAGTTCGGCGCGCGCCTCACCGAGCTGGCGCTGTCGTACACGCTGTTCCGCCCCGACGGCACGCCGCTGCGGGCCCGCGGCAACGTGACCTTCACCAACTACGTCGATCCGGCCACGCTCGCCAAGCAGGAGAAGAAGAAGTCCGCCGATCTGACCCACGTCCGGCAGGTCGTGGCGGGTGACACGCTGCCGGCGCTGTGCGGCAAGATCTACGGCCAGCCCGGGCTGTACCCGCGCGTGGCCCGGTACAACCAGCTCCGCCACTTTCGCCACCTGGCGCCCGGGACCCAGCTGATCTTCCCGCCCATCACGTCGCTATGACGGCTCCCTCTCCCCAGGTCGCGGGCAGCGATCTGTCCTCGTACCTCATCACGGCCGGTGGCACGGCGCTCGATGGCTCCTACCAGGTAACCTCGCTCCGGGTCTACGCGGCCTTGAACAAGATCCCCTATGCCGTGATCGAGCTCGTCGACGGCGACGCCGCGGACGATGATTTTCCGATCAGCGGCGGCACGGCGCTGGCGCCCGGGCAGACCCTCGACATCGAGCTCGGCAACGAGGGTGCGGAGCAGCTGGTGTTCTCGGGCGTGGTGACGCGGCAGACCATCCGCAAGCGCGGCGCGGGCGGGTCCGTCCTGCAGGTCGAGGCGCGCGACCATGCCGTCACGCTGACCATCGGCCGCAAGAGCTGTGTCTATCAAAACACCACCGACGCGGCCGTGATGACCCAGCTCGTGCAGAACGCCGGCCTCGCCGCGACCATCGCGAGCACCACCCCGCAGCTCGAGGAGCTGACGCAGTTCCAGGCCTCCGACTGGGACTTCCTCGTGACCCGGGCCGAGGCCAATGGCCAGGTCGTCTGGGTGAACAGCGGCACGGTGACGACGTTCGCGCCCGATCCGTCGACCCCGGCGGTGCTCTCGCTCACCTACGGCCTCGACGTGATGGAGTTCCGGCTCGACGAGGACGCGCGCACCCAGTACCCATCGGTGACCGCGTCCGGCTGGGATCCGGCGACGCAGGCGATGCTTTCGGCGACCGCGCAGATCAGCGAGCTGAACCCCATCGGCACGCCGACCGCGGCGGCGCTGGCCGCCGTGGCGAGCCCCAGCGTCGTCGAGCTACCCTCGAGCGCCGCCCTCGCGCAGGACCGCCTGACCGCCTGGGCGCAGGCGACCATCCTGCGCTCCGAGCTGGCCAAGGTGCGCGGCGAGCTGCGGTTCCAGGGCTCGCTCCTCGTCTCGCCGGGCACGACCGTCGAGCTCGCCGGCTTCGGCGCCCGGTTCACCGGCACCGCGCTGGTCTCCGGCGTGACCCAGCAGCTGACCGAGGGCATGTGGACCACCACCATCGAGCTCGGCCTCGACGAGACCAGCTTCGCCGAGCGGATGCCCGTGACCGTGCCGGTGGCGGCCGGCCTCGTGCCCGGCGTGTTCGGCCTGCAGAACGCCACCGTCCAGCAGATCGACCAGGATCCCGGCGGCCAGGTCCGCGTGCTCGTCCTCGTCTCGGTGCTGGGCGCGACCGCGCAGGGCATCTGGGCGCGGCTCGCGTCGCCCTATGCCAGCAGCAACGCCGGCCTGTTCTTCTATCCCGAGATCGGCGACGAGGTGATCCTCGGCTTCGTCAACGGCGATCCCGGCTTCCCGATCGTCCTGGGCAGCCTCTACAGCAGCTCGCAGAAGCTGCCGCCCTACACGCCCGACGCGCCGAACACCCACAAGGCGATCGTCACCAAGAGCAACCTGCAGCTCCACTTCGACGACGTCAACAAGGTCACGACGATCAGCACCCCCGCCGGCAACACCATCGTCCTGTCCGATGATCAGCAGACCATCGTCCTCACCGATCAGAGCTCGAACCAGATCACGATGTCCTCGAGCGGCATCGAGATCAAGAGCGCCTCGGCGATCACGCTCGACGCGCAGACCGGCGTCACCATCACGACCGCGACCGGCGACATCTCGCTCAGCGCCTCGGCCGGCAAGATCTCGGCGGCCGGCCTCGACGTCGCGCTCACCGCCCAGGCCGAGCTCAGCGCCAGCGGGGGCGCCACCGCCGCGCTCAAGGCCAGCGGCATCCTGACGATCCAGGGCGCGCTGGTGAAGATCAACTGACGTCGGCGCCGGTGTCGGTCGGGGCGACGTCGGGTCGATCCATCCGAAGCTCGAAGGTCATCGAAACGAGAGAAGATCCACGTGCATCATCTCCTACGGGATCGAGCTCACTTCGGTCCGGTCCGGAAAACGTCCGTGACCTTCCAGCCCGTATGCTGGTACCGGTTGGCTCCCTGGGGAACCTCGGCCTCTTCCTCGTCCAGATGGACCGCCTCCGAGAAGCCCTCCGAAAAGCTCGTGCTCATCACCAGCTTTCCGTTCACGACGGTCACGTACATGGAACCATAGCCCTCTCGGACGTCCGTTACCGTACACGATACTCCTTTGAGTTTGGCGATACGCTCGAAGAAGTCTTTCAGCTGTATACCTTCGTCTCGCTGGCTGACCGCAGCCTGGTCGCCCGAGTAGTCCATTGTCCCGTTATGCCTTTTGTTGAACTCGCCGTAGCCGAGCCTCGGATTTGCCGCCAACTCCTCGAGCCATTTCTTGGCTTCTATGCTGTAATGCCCCCCCTTGCAGACGTAGATCTGCGTCGGTCGACCGTTCATGAGCATCGACTCGAGCAGATCTTTATAGCCTTCCAGACCTTTATGCGGCAAATGGAAGAGGCCGCCCCAATGGTTGGATTCATTGTACATGACGATCGGCGCACAGCTCGAGAAATTCGGGGAGTGCAAGGTGAACTTGGTGAGATCACCGCTCACCCCTTGATCCATGGAGACCACAAGGAGCGGCGGCTTGATGGAGTCCTCCGCCTGCCGGCGCGATCGGGCAGCTTCCCGTTCCTTCTTCTCCTCTGCCATGCGCGCCGCACGAGCAATCCTCTCCTCCTCGGCGATCCGCGTCTCCTCCTCGGCCCGTCGGGTCGCTTCGGCTTGTTTGGTCGCCTCGGCCTGGCGTTTTCGCTCCGCGGCTTCTTGCGCCCGCTTCGCCTTCGCCGATTGCTCCTCGGGCGATAGCTCCTTGAGGCCCTTCTTCTTCAATTCGTCCTCGACCTCATTTGCCGTATAATACTTCTGGTCCTCCAACAATTCGATAAAGATAGTCGTAACTTGATCATTATCGTCGAATCTCTCTAGGAGATCATTCAAGAAGACGTTCTCCTCGTTCCCATCGAGCGGCTGCTTGCGCTGTTTCGCTTCCTCGTCCTTGCAGATCATCCGCTGGACGCCTCCGCCACCAAGTCCGGCAGCACCGCCGCTCAGGTCCGAGCCGCCCGCGTGCGCGTCGAGCAGCGGCTCGGCCGACCTCCCCTGGACCACCATCTCAGCCACCCCATCCGCGTGCCGCTCATAGCGATCTCCCACCTGTCCGACGCCCCCCGAGAGCTGCACCCCCGCCCGCTGCTGCACCACGTGTGCCGCCTCGTGCGCCGCCGTCCGCAGATCCGCGCTCCCCGCAAACGCGACGTGACTGCCCATCGTGAACGCCGCCGCCTTCATCGCCTGGGCCCCCGCGGTTGCCTGCGCGCCCGTGTGCGCCACCACGCCGGTCACGTCATGCCGCCCGAACGACCGCTGGATCCTGTCCAGATGTGGCAGCGCCCCGCTCGTTCCTCCGATCCCCACCTTGGCCGCCTCGTGCACCCGCGCGCTGTCCTCCATACTCGACCGCTTCCGCCTGGCCTGCACGAGCCCCGCCACCGCCCGATTCCCGGCCGCCGCCTGCAGCGCCAGCATCCCTCCCGCGTCCAGCACCTCACGATGCTGCATCGCCGCGCCGAACGCCGCCTCGGGCCCGATCTTCGCCGTCGCCGGCCGTTGGTCTTGCGGCGGCTCGCTCCGCCCCTGCGTCACAACCGCCGCGTTCCTCCTCGACGCCTGAGTCGTCGACATCCAGCCCTCCGAAAGAATTCGACCGACCCTAACAAAACCCGCTCCGCTCCACAACGTTCGTTGCTCACCCTCCAGCGGCACTGCACCCGCGCGCCTGTAAGCAGGGGGCCCGCGTGGCGCGCTGATCGACCCCGACCGCATATGCTCGGCACGCGGGCGGCCAGGTCATCGCGATCCTCGAGCGACCTCTTCGATCGGTGCGATGGCGTCTTGCAGGAGCTGAAGCGCCGTGAAGCGGAGCTGCTCCTTCGTCACGCCCATCGCTGCCAGCAGGCCGACGTTGCAGCAATGCCATGCCTCGTCGAAGCGTATGTCATCGTCGAGCAACGCGCGGAGCCCCATGCCAAGGCGTGCTGCGAGCGATGGCCACCGGGTCGGGAAGCAGGTCTCGAGGGCGAAGTGCCATCTGGATCCCCATCGCTCGGTCTCTTCGCGCGGCTCCAGCCGCGTCAGCGCAAGCACGCGCCCCAGATCCTTCGACGAACGGTGAATGTCGCGATCCCCGATGGGGGTGCTCATCACGTGGCTTCCCAGCTCCGGATGGGACAGCAAATGGGCGAGCGCCATCATGCTCGGATGCGCGTATTCCAATCCAGCCTGGCTGCGCTGTCGGTCAACGTGAGCGCCAGGAACTCGAAGCTGGGCAACCCGTACCAGCCATCGTCCAGCTCGACACCCACCCAGGGCTTCGCGTCTACATGCTCACCCGCGGGTACGATCAAGACCTCGACGAAGTAATCTTCGTGGTGCGGCGGGTAAAGCCGGATCGCCGGAAGTTCCTGTGGAGGTGTCGTCGGTAGCCCCGGCGCGCGATCACTCGGCTTCTGCCGCCAACCCAGGCTCCGGAGACGCCCAGCGATCAAGGCTGCAGGCGTGACCTCGGATGCAGGATGGATGACCAGATCTGCATCCTTCGTCCTCACCCGCCCGCCCTCGATTCGCTCGGCGTGATGACAGGCGGCAGCCAGGCTTCCGACGACAAGCACGTGGTCGCGAACCTCGGCAGGTAGCTCGAGGGCAAGACGCGTGAACAGATCGCGAGGGTCGACGGCGGTCACGCGATTCATGGTCGCTTTCTCCAGTACCTCATGAAGTCGTCTGCCTGCTTGTGGAGCCTGAGCTGATGCAGATCCAGCAGGATCTCGACGGGGTCGGCCCATGGCGTGCTCTTGTCATGGTCCTCGAACAAGCTCACGGCTCGCGTCACCACGTGGACCGCCAGGATCGGTGCAACCTCGGGCCGAGCGGGCACGAGCGCGGGATCGATCCGTGAGACAAATCGCAGATCGGCCCTGCCCATCGGGGCGTGGAGCTCGAGATCGACGCGAGGTGTACCTACCAGATCGAACTCAGGTTGCCAGTGCCGAGCCCCGACCACGCCCCCAAGCGCAACATGGGGAGGCCGCTGGCGCTGGATGCGCGCGACCAGGGCCGACAGGTCGCCGGAGCGGCCGGACCGATCTTCGAAGCCGACGGTCTGTCGCACTCGAGGAGACAGCGCCACCAGTTCGGCCCATGGACGCGCTGGGAACGCCTGAAGCTTCACGCTGCGATTGCTGGTACGTTCGACCAGGTTGCCGAGTTCGCGGATCCGCTTTGATACCGTGGGATGCGTGAGCCCGGTTTGAAACTGCAGCTCGCCCACCGGGATCGGGGGATCACCACGCAGCCATCGTAGCAGCAAGATCTTGAGTACTTCATAGGAGCGATCGGGGCGGGCAACTGCAAGCTGATCCGGGATGACGACGGCGGCAGCGGCGGTACGCAACGCAGCGGCGACCTGTTCGCCGAAGGGATTTGCAGGGTAAATGACCTCGCTGGAAGGAGTCACCAAGACGAGCTGGAGCTTGGTCGTGACGTCGGGGCTGAACACGGACAGCAGCTCTTCCCACGCCTTCCGCACTCCCTGAGCGGAGAACGAAGCGCTCCACCATGCCATGACCGCCCACTGAGCGCCGGTCGAGCGACAGGCCAGTGCCAGCTGGGTCGCACGGGCTGCCAGCTCACGCGGTGGTCCGGTGAACGTCGTCTTCAGCTGGACGATGATGCGGCGATCGGTCGTCGCAAGGTCAAACCCTGCGGCGTTCCCCTCCACGCCTACGACCGGCAGCAGGCCGAATGGTTCCAAGGCTTTGGCCAGCGCACGTTCCATGCGCGCCGCGGGGAGGCGTGGCTCCTGCTCAGCGTCCACTCGTGGAAGCTATCACCAGAACTGCAAGCCGCGCTTTCATTTGAAAGGTCAGATTTCATTTGAAACGATATATTGTTAAATTTACCAAACAAAATCAATAACTTATTGATACACGACGGCGCTGCGTTGGGCCCGTCATCTCGCACATCCGTTCCTCGGCCATGCTGGATCCACGGACGTCAGCGCCGGAACAGCGCGTCGTCGACACGGCGGCCGAGCTTCTGATACTCGCGCTTGGTGGCGTGGAGCAGGTGGTGCTGGCTCACCTGCGCGCCCTGCGCCGCCGCGAGGAACGCCGCCGCCACGGCGATGTTGCGGATATGCCCGCCTGACAGCTCGAAGCGCTTCGCCATCAAGTCGAGATCGAGGTCGCGGGCGCGCGGGACCTCTCGGGGCCAGATGCCCTCCCAGATCCGGCGCCGCTCCGCCTCCGCCGGGGCGCTGAACTCGACGATGAACTGGAAGCGCCGCAGGAACGCCTCGTCGAGGTTGCGGCTGAAGTTGGTGGCGAGGATGACCATGCCCTCATAGGCGTCGATGCGCTGGAGCAGGTAGCTGGTCTCGACGTTGGCGTAGCGGTCGTGCGAGTCGCGCACCTCGCTGCGCTTGCCGAACAGCGCGTCCGCCTCGTCGAAGAACAGCACCGCCTCCGAGCCCTCCGCCTCGTCGAACACCCGGCTCAGCTGCTTCTCGGTCTCGCCGATGTACTTGCTGATCACCGCCGCG
>JAUKWE010058142.1:0-12762 GCA_032356425.1 Cumathamnion decipiens | reverse complement strand
ACGCCCTGGCCTCCGGCGACCCCACCCGCCGCGCCGGCGCGGTGCACGCCGCGGGCCGCGCGCTGGCGCTCGATCCCGAGTCGATCGAAGCGGCCGACCTCGTGACCGCGCTGATCGTCGAGCCGCCCCGGGTGCTGCCGCCGGCCCTGGTGGCGAGCCTGGACGAGGCCGAGCGCGACGCCAACCGGGTCCGCGCGAGATCCGCGATGATCGGGTTCGCGGCGGTGCTGGCGTTCCTCGCGGTCGTGCCGTTCGTCGAGGTCCGGAGCTGGCCGCTCTTGATCGGGTTCTTCGGCGCGATGCTCGGCATGTCGTTCGTGTCGTGGCTGTCGTACCGGCGCGGCGCGCCGATCGTGGTGATCTCGCTGATCACGACGTTCGTGACGACGATGTTCGCGTCGCGCGTGGCGGGCCCGTTCATGCTGACCCCGGTGGTGGCGTGCGGCGTCGTGCTCGGGCTCACCGCGATGCCGTGGCTCCAGGCGCGGCCGTGGCTGGTGGTCGCGTGGGTCGTGCTGGCGGTGATCGCGCCCGTCGTGCTCGAGGCGCTCGGCGTGTTCGAGCGCACGTGGTGGGTGGAGGGCGGCTCGATCCGGATCCACTCGGCGGTGCTGCACGGCCTGAACGGCACGATCGAGACGGTGGGGCTCGTCGCGGTGCACCTCGGGTTCATCACGATGATCGGGATGTTCGCGCGGACGATCAGCCGTGATCGCCACGCCGCGGAGCGCCGGCTGCACATCCAGGCCTGGCACCTGCGCCAGCTGTTGCCGACCGAGCGTCTGGACCCGCCGCCGTGATCGGCCGTCAGTCCGGCGGCAGGGGATCGTCTTTTTCGCGAAACAGCCGCATCCGGACGCGCTCGTTCTGGCGCGCCTTGTACGCCTCGTGGCTCGACGCGCCGGATTCGTTGCGGATCGCGGTCGCCTTGTCGGCGATCTGGAACTCGGTGAGCACGAACACGACGTGGGCGTTATCGGGCGGGCGCTCGGTGCGCGGCAGGAGGCGCTCGATGCGGAGCGGCAGATCGGCGACGAAGTTGATGATCCGGTACTCGGGGCCCGAGAACTCGTTGTAGGGGTTCTCGCTCGGCTTGGGCCCGGTCGCGCCGAGCCGCTCCTGCGAGATCTGCTGCAGATCGAGCAGCTGGTTCACCGACTCGCCGGGCACGACGTAGTTGAACGGGATCAGCTGGCGGGTCAACGTCGCGATCATCGGGACGAGGTCGTCGGGCGTCGGCACGATCAGCCGGAACCGGAGCTTGTCGTAGATGTTCGCGGCGATCGTCGAGCGCTTCGCCATGAGCTTGGTGATCTGCGAGTCGCGCGGCTTGCGGCTCCACTCCCACTCGGTGAGCGGCGCTCCCGCGGCGCGCAGTTGTTCGACGACCTGCATCACCTTGAGCTCGATCTCGCGGAAGATGATCTCGTCGGACACCGACATCTTGAGCAGGCCCGCGCGGCCGTTGATGTGGTGGATGATGTGCATGACCTTCAGCACGACGCACGCCCACTTCTGGTGGGGGCCGTGGCTCGAGGCGACGAGGAACAGATCGCGGGCCGGCAGATCCCCGGCGACCTCCTCGGGGATCGCCATCGCGAACGCCCGCGACAGGTACTCGACGGCATCGCTGCGCGTATCCTCGAGCCGCGCCATCTCCTCGTCGTTCTCGGGATCGAACTCGTTGAGCCGGAGGAACCGGTCGACCTCGGCATGGTCGGCGTAGTTCAGCCGATGCCAGTCGATCACGGAGTCGCCGCGGAGCAGGAGCCGGACCGCGTCGATGTCGGCGAGCGTCAACTCGGACAGGGAGGGCAACCGCACCATCCGCGGCAGGACCGTGCTAACCACCCAGCGATTCTATGATCGCTGGCCTGGCTTTGACAGCCGCAACGTCGCGGTGAACAAGCTGAGCACGCCGAGCCCGGCGATCACGTTTCCAATGACGGCGATCATGTACTGCTTCCTCGCTGGCAACAACGCGGCAACATGCGCGCGTGTTCCGGGGATATTTTCGCAGCGCCCGGGGCCCGGGTCCAACAATTGGCGGCCACTCCCGAGCGGATCCGATCCCGGCGCGTAAAATAGCGGGAAAGTGACGGCAAGCCCACAACATCCCGCGAACATGGCGGTTGGCCCGGGGCCCCGCTGGCTGCGGCGTGGGCTCGTCGTGCTCGCCGGCCTCTACTACCTCGGGTTGTTCCATAGCCCGGCGAAGCCCGGCTGGCTGCGGCCGGTAATCTTCTTCACCCAGGCGCCGAGCTTGTTTACCGGCGCGGCCTCGTTCGCGATCGAGTACCGGCTCGAGGTCTGGGCATGCGGCCGGAGCTGGGAGCCGCTCGATCCCCGGCCGTACTTTCCGATCCGGCCCGACGACAAGGAGTCGCGGTTCCAGCGCCTTGGGTTCTTCTACCAGCACAACCGCGCGGTGATGCAGGCGCTCGATGCCTACATCTCGGCGCATCATGCGTCGGGGGCCGACGACGGCGTCACGGGCCCGATCGGCGGGATCCGGCTGTTCAAGGTCGTGCGGCCGTTCCCGGCCGCGGGTGAGCCGATCGAGCGCTACCACTACGATCCGTTCTCGCCGGTGCCGCCCGAGCAACGCCGCGACCTCTACTACACCCCCGGCCCGGAGCGGAAGCGGCGATGCACGGCGTCATGACGGCCCTCGAACGCGCCGTGTTCGGGCCGCGGCCGATCGCGCGGCTGGTCGCCGTGCGGATCCTCGCGCCGCTCGCGATCCTCGGCTTCATGTCCTCGCGGATCGCCCACCCCGACGACTGGCTGTCCGACCTCGGGTTTCGCGTGCCGGCGATCTCCGACTGGCGGCAGCCGATCAGCCTGCCGGCGCTGCCGTCGTGGGCGGCGTGGTCGGTGTGCGTGGCGCTCGTCATCAGCGGGCTCGCCACCTCGCTCGGCGCGCTGACGCGGTGGTCGAGCGGGGTGTTTGCCGCGCTGCTCACCTACGTCGCGCTCGCGGATCGGCTGGCCTCGTTCACGGTCTCCAAGCTCTCGCCGGTGATCGTGCTCGTGCTGTGCCTATCGCCCAGCGGCGCGCGCGCCTCCCTCGATGCGTGGTGGCGGCGACGGCGAGCTCCCGCCGCACCGCTTCCCGACCTGGTCTCCGGCGGCTGCGTCAGCTTCTTCCAGATCCTCTTGCCGGTGTTCTATTTCTCGTCGGGCAAGAGCAAGGTCCAGGGCGACTGGTTGACCGAGCCCTACGTCTTGTGGACCCAGCTCCACGACTCCTACCAGACGACGGTGAGCTGGCTCCTGGCCAACCACCTCCCGGCGTGGATGTGGACCGCGATCCAGGGCGCCGTCCTGGCGTTCGAGTGCGGTGCGCCCGTGTGGTTTGCGCTGCGGTTCACGCGGCCCTACGCGCTCGCGTTCGGGGTCGCGATGCACCTCGGCATCGGCCTCATGTTCGGCCCGGTGATCTGGTTCTCGCTCCTGATGATCATCCTCCTGGGTTCCAGTTACGCTCCGGAGCGCTGGCTGGTACGAGCCCTGACGCGCCGCCGCGCCCCGGCGTGACGTTCGCCGCGCGCTGGTTCGTCGACGCTTCGTAGCCGCACGACCGCCGCCGCGCCCGGCAGGGGACAGGTCGGCGCCGACATCGATGCAACGTACGCCCGCGTACACGACGGCGTCGTCGGCATGTCTTTTTTCGCAATCGGGTGTTTGGATTTCTGGGTCTGCTTCGCCCCAAAGGCATGCAATCGGACGGCGCGCGAGACCTGACTGCGTATCAAATTTACCAATGAAAGCAACACCATGATTCGACAGCTCCGCATACTGACTCTGGTCGCTGTTCTGGTCAGCGGCTTGCAGCCTGGACATGCACAACCCCGGTCTTCGCCCCCGACCTCCCAGGCAGCCCTCGACGAGGCCATCCAACTCAACAAGCGGGTCGAGAAGCTCTACAACGAGGGCAAGTTTGGAGAGGCGGTTCCCGTTGCGGAGCGAGCCCTCGCACTCCGCGAGGAGGCGCTGGGGGCGATACATCCCGACGTCGCGGAGAGCCTCAATAACCTCGCCTTGCTCTACCAGGCCCAAGGCGCGTACCCAAAGGCCGAGTCGCTCTATGTCCGCGCGCTCGACGTCCGCGAGAAGGCGCTGGGGCCGATGCATCCTGACGTCGCGGAGAGCCTCAATAACCTCGGCTTGCTCTACCAGGCCCAAGGCGCATACCCAAAGGCCGAGCCGCTCTATCTCCGCGCGCTCGACATTCGCGAGAAGGCGTTGGGGCCGATGCATCCTGACGTCGCGACCGGCCTCAATAACCTCGGCGAACTCTACTGGGCCCAAGGGGCGTACGGCCAGGCCGAGCCGCTCTATGTCCGCTCGCTCGACATCCGCGAGAAGGCGCTGGGGCCGATGCATCCCGACGTCGCGGAGAGCCTCAATAACCTCGCCTTACTCTACCGCGATCAAGGTGCGTACGGCAAGGCCGAGCCACTCTTGGTCCGCGCGCTCGACATCTTGCAGAAGGCGCTGGGACCGATGCATCCTGACGTCGCGGGGAGCCTCAATAACCTCGCCATGCTCTACTACGACCAAGGCGCATCCCCAAAGGCCGAGCCGCTCTATATCCGCGCGCTCGAGATCCGCGAGAAGGCGCTGGGGCCGATGCATCCCCATGTCGCCAACAGCCTCAATAACCTCGCCGCACTCTACTGGGAGAAAGGCGCGTACGGCAAGGCCGAGCCGCTCTACGTCCGCGCGCTCGAGATCCGCGAGAAGGCGCTGGGGCCGATACATCCCGACGTCGCGCAAAGCCTCAATAACCTCGCCTCACTCTACCGGGACAAAGGCGCGTACGGCAAGGCCGAGCCGCTCTTGGTCCGCGCGCTGGACATCCGCGAGAAGGCGTTGGGGCCGATGCATCCCGACGTCGCGCAAAGCCTCAATAGCCTCGCCTTGCTCCATCGGGCCCAAGGCGCATACCCCAAGGCCGAGCCGCTCTATGTCCGCGCGCTCGACATCCAAGAGAAGGCGCTGGGCCCGATGCATCCTTGCGTCGCGCAAAGCCTTAATAACCTCGCCGTACTCTACCGGATTCAAGGCGCGTACCCCAAGGCCGAGCCGCTCTATGTCCGCGCGCTCAAGATCCGCGAGAAGGCGCTGGGGCCGATGCACCCCAATGTCGCGACCAGCCTCAATAACCTTGCGCGACTCTACCAGGCCCAAGGCGCGTACGCCAAGGCCGAGCCGCTCTATGTCCGCGCGCTCGATATCTTCGAGAAGGCGCTGGGGCCGATGCATCCCGATGTCGCGACCAGTCTCAATAACCTCGCGTGGCTGTACCAGGCCCAAGGCGCGTACGCCAAGGCCGAGCCGCTCTATGTCCGCGCGCTCGACATCCACGAGAAGGCGCTGGGGCCGATGCATCCCGATGTCGCGATCAGCCTCAATAACCTCGCCGGGCTCTACCAGGCCCAAGGCGCATACCCCAAGGCCGAGCCGCTCTTGGTCCGCGCCCTTGACATCCACGAGAAGGCGCTGGGGCCGATGCATCCCCTCGTCGCGAACGGCCTTATTAACCTGGCGCTGCTCTACCAGGCCCGAGGCGCATATCCCAAGGCTGAGCCCCTTCTGTCGCGCGCCGCCGACATCCAGGAGTCGCAGGTGCGCAGCAACCTCGCCCCCCTCTCGGCGTCGCGCAAGTGGGCGGTGATGACCCTCGTCCAGGGCGAGACCGAGAGACTGGTGTCGTTTCACGTCGACGCGTCCCCGACCAGCCCGCACGCACGGGAACTCGCGTTGACCACCGTCCTGCGCCGTAAGGGCCGAGTTCTCGATACGCTCACCGAAGCGCAGCGCACGCTGCGCGACCAACTCACGCCGCCGCTCCGTGACCAGCTCGATCAGCTCGCCCAGGCCCGGTCCGAACTCGCCGCGCAGCTCTACGCCCCCGCGGGGCAACGCGCTTCCATACAGCGCGCTGCGGCCGTCGCGACCCAGCGCACACGCATCGACGACCTTGAGGCTGCGCTCAGCGCGGCGAGCGCGGAGTTCCGTACGCAGAACGAACCAGTCACCTTGGCCAACGTGCAAGCCGCCCTGTCGCCGGGCGCCATGCTGGTCGAGTTCGTGCGCTACCACCGCTTCGATGCTCGGGCCCAGCCCCCTCAGCAAGAGGAGCGCTATGTCGCCTACCTCGTGGCCTCGCACGGTCCGCCGCACTGGGTTCCCCTCGGGGAAGCCGCGCCGATCGACGCCGCGGTCGAGGCCGTGCTCGCCGCGCTGCAGGCCCCGGTCCGCACGGAGGCCACCCGGGCCGCCCTGCAGCACCTCGATGCCCTCGTGGTGGCCCCGTTGCGCGACCAGCTGACCGAGGTCTCGCACCTGATCCTGGCCCCGGACGGCAAGCTCAACCTTGTCCCGTTCGAGGCGTTGATCGACGCCCAGGGCCACTACGAGCTCGAGCGCTACCTCGTCAGCTACCTGAGCTCCGGCCGCGATCTGCTGCGGCTCGCCGCGCACCGCGCGTCCCGATCTCCGGCCGTGATCGTGGCTGGTCCCGACTATGGCCCGCTGCCTTCGCATCCGGAGCCCGGCACGGTGGCGTTCCTGCCGCTCCCGGGTGCCCGCGCCGAAGCGGCCGACATGGAGAAGTACTTCGCCATTCCGCCGGTGACCGATAAGCAGGCGACCAAGGAAGCGCTGGCGGCGCTCGTCGGACCGACGATCCTGCACGTCGCCACCCACGGGTTCTATGCGCGAGATCCAGGCACCACACGCGCGCCCGGATCCGGCGGTCCCTCCGCGCAGCCACCCACGGCGTCCGCCCCAGTTGCGCCGCGTGGCATGCACGTGGAGATCGACGGCGGCATGTCGTCGCTGTCCCCGCCGCCATCCAGCGACCCGGCCGAAACCCTCGATCGGTCCGGGCTGGCGATGGCTGGCGCCAACCAAGGTGCCAGCGGCATCGTCACCGCGCGGGAGATCGCCGGCTTCGACTGGTGGGGGACCCAGCTGGTCGTGTTGTCGGCATGCCAGACCGGGGTCGGCATGGTCTCGTCGGGCGATGGCGTCTACAGCATGCGCCGCGCGCTGGTGCTGGCCGGGGCCGAGTCCCAGGTGGTGAGCCTGTGGAGTGTGAACGACGGGTCGACGCGCGTGCTGATGCGCGACTACTATGAGGAGCTGGCCCGCGGCACCGGACGCGCCGAGGCGCTGCGTCAGGCCCAGCTGCACATGCTGCACCAGCCACGCTATGCGCATCCCTATTACTGGGCTGCGTTCATCCCGGCCGGCGACTGGCGCCCGCTGGACAAGAACACGATCCGCCCACAAAGCCGCACCCGATGACTGCCCGGCTCCGAGTCCGCCACTGACTGATTCGGGATCGGGAATTTGCACCCAAACGGAGCCCGTCACGGCAGCGAAGATCCAAACGGTACCACCGTTCGGCACGACGCTCGTGGGATTTGCTCGTTACCGGCGCTTCGATCCGAGGCAGAAAGCGACACCATGATTCGACAGCTCAGCATACTGACTCTGGTCACTGCTCTGGCCGGCGGCGTGCAACCTGGACATGCACAGCCCCGGTCCTCGCCCCCCGACCTCCCAGGCAGTCCTCGACGAAGCCAGCCGGCTCAGCCAGCTGGTCGAGAAGCTCTACAGCGAGGGCAAGTTTGGAGAGGCGGTTCCCGTTGCAGAGCGAGCCCTCGCGCTCCGCGAGAAGGCGCTGGGGCCGATGCATCCCGATGTTGCGCAAAGCCTCAATAACCTCGCCGAACTCTATCGGGACCAAGGCGCATGCCCAAAGGCTGAGCTGCTTTATGTCCGCGCGCTCGACATTCGCGAAAAGGCACTTGGCCCCACGCATCTCGATGTCGCGGAAACCCTGAACGACCTCGCCTCGCTCTACGGGGCACAAGGCGCATACGGCAAGGCCGAGCCACTCTTTGTCCGCGCGCTCGATATCGTCGAGAAGACACTGGGGCATACTCATCCCCTTCTCGCTACTAGCCTGAACAACTTCGCCGTGCTCTACGTAGAACAAGGCTTGTACGCAAAGGCCGAGCCGCTCTTGGTCCGCGCGCTCGACATCGTCGAGAAGGCGCTGGGACCCACCCATCCCAATGTCGCGGCCAGCCTGAACAACCTTGCAACGATTTACAGAGAACAAGGCGCGTACGGCAAGGCCGAGCCACTCTTGGTCCGCGCGCTCGACATCCGCGAGAAGGCGCTGGGGCCCACCCATCCCGATGTCGCGCAAGGCCTGAACAATCTTGCCTCTCTCTATCAGGACCAACGTGCGTACGGCAAAGCCGGGCCACTCTTGGTCCGCGCGCTCGACATCCGCGAGAAGCGGCTGGGGCCCATGCATCCCGATGTCGCGGAAACCCTGAACAACCTCGCCTCTCTCTACCAGGCCCAAGGCGCATACGCAAAGGCCGAGCCGCTCTTTATCCGCGCGCTCGACATCCGCGAGAAGCGGCAGGGGCCGATGCATCCCGACGTCGCGACCTGCCTCAATAACCTGGCCAAGCACTACCAGGCCCAAAGCGCGTACCCAAAGGCCGAGTCGCTCTATATCCGCGCGCTCGACATCCGCGAGAAGGCACTGGGGCCGATGCATCCCGACGTCGCGCTCAGCCTCAATAGCCTCGCCTCTCTCTACCAGGCCCAAGGCGCGTACCCCAAGGCCGAGCCCCTGCTGTCACGTGCCGCCGACATCCAGGAGTCGCAGCTGCGCAACAGCCTCGCCTCCCTCTCGGAGTCGCGCACGCGAGCGTTGATGACCCTCGTCGAGGGAGAGACCGAGAGACTGGTGTCGTTTCACGTCGACGCGTCCCCGAGCAGCCCGAGCGTACTCGAGCTCGCATTGACCACCGTGCTGCGCCGCAAGGGCCGTATCCTCGATTCGCTCACCGAAGCGCAGCGCACCCTGCGCGACCACCTCACGCCCCCGCTCCGCTACCAGCTCGATCAGCTCGCCCAAGCCCGGACCGAGCTCGCCGCGCAGCTCTACGCTGCCGCGGAGCAACGCGCCGCCACGCAGCGCGCCGCGGCCATCGCGACCCTGCGCACACGCATCGACGACCTCGAGGATGTGCTCAACGCTGCGAGCGCCGAGTTCCGTGCGCAGAACGAGCCAGTCACCTTGGCCAACGTGCAAGCCGCACTGCCGCCGGCCGCGATGCTGGTCGAACTCGTGCGCTACCACCGCTTCGATGCCCGGGCCCAGCCCCCCCAGCAAGAGGAGCGCTATGTCGCCTATCTCGTGACCTCGCAGGGTCCGCCGCGCTGGGTTCCTCTCGGGGAAGCTGCGCCGATCGACGCGGCGGTCGATGCCGCGCTCGCCGCGCTGCAGGCCCCGGTCCGCACGGCGGCCACCAGGGTCGCCTTGCAGCACCTCGATGCCCTCGTGGTGGCCCCGTTGCGCGACCAGCTGACCGAGGTCTCGCACCTGATCCTGGCCCCGGACGGCAAGCTCAACCTTGTCCCGTTCGAGGCGTTGATCGACGCCCAGGGCCACTACGAGCTCGAGCGCTACCTCGTCAGCTACCTGAGCTCCGGCCGCGATCTGCTGCGGCTCGCCGCGCACCGCGCGTCCCGATCGCCGGCCGTGATCGTGGCTGGTCCCGACTATGGTCCGCTGCCGTCGCATCCGGCGCCCGGTACGGTGGCGTTCTTGCCGCTCCCCGGTGCCCGCGCCGAAGCAGCCGACCTGGGGAAGTACTTTTCCGTTCCACCAGTGACCGACAAGCAGGCGACCAAAGAAGCGCTGGCGGCGCTCGTCGGACCGACGATCCTGCACGTCGCCACCCACGGGTTCTACGCGCGAGATCCGGGCACCACGCGCGCGTCCGCGTCGCGCGATCCCTCCGCCCCGCCATCTACGGCGTCCGCCTCACGTGCTCCGCGTGGCATCTACGTGGACATCGACGGCGGTATGTTCCCGCCGCCCCCGTCCCGCGACCCGGCCGAAGCCCTCGATCGGTCCGGGCTGGCGATGGCCGGCGCCAACCAAGGTGCCGGCGGCATCGTCACCGCGCGCGAGATCGCCGGCTTCGACTGGTGGGGGACCCAGCTGGTCGTGTTGTCGGCATGCCAGACCGGGGTCGGCATGGTCTCGTCGGGCGATGGCGTCTACAGCATGCGCCGCGCGCTGGTGCTGGCCGGGGCCGAGTCCCAGGTGGTGAGCCTGTGGAGTGTGAACGACGGGTCGACGCGCGTGCTGATGCGCGACTACTATGAGGAGCTGGCCCGCGGCACCGGACGCGCCGAGGCGCTGCGGCGTGCCAAGCTGCACATGCTGCACGAACCACGCTATGCGCATCCCTACTACTGGGCTGCGTTCATCCCGGCCGGCGACTGGAGGCCGCTGGGCAAGGACACGATCCGCCCGCAAAGCCGCACCCCATGACCACCGAGCGTCGACGAACGTTGGTCATGACGAGGTGCGCAAGAACCCCTTACCGAGCGGGCTGAACGGCACGAACCCGATGCCGAGAAGCTCGAGCGCCGGCACGATCTCCTGCTCGGGTTCGTGCCACGACATCGAGTACTCGCTCTGCAGCGCGGTCACCGGCTGCACGGCGTGCGCGCGACGGATGGTGTCGACGCCTGCCTCGGAGCGGCTCGCTCTGCACGCCGAGCTTTGGCGTTCACGCCCCGCATCCCCAGCGCCGGACCGAGCTCGTGCGGCCGGCGCCGTCCTGACGACTCCGCAACGCGAGCATCGAGCGCGGTCGTGTCGCGAGGCTCGGAGCATCCGTACGCCGCGGCGGCTGACGCTCAGAAATATCGATAACAGCTTCGGTTTTTCGGCCGATCGCGCCGGAATTTTGCCCGGGTCCAGCGCTCCGCTGCAGGGTGCGAACAGGAGGACGTCATGGCGCAACCACACCTCATCGAAGCACCCTTCCTTTCGGAACGACTGACCCCGGTGGAGATCAGCGAGCGCTACCGCTACGAGTGGGTCTGCCTGGCCGAGATCGACCAGAGCGACGACGGCTTCGAGATCTACTCGGCCCGGGTCGTCAGCCACAGCCGGACGCGCCAGGAGGCGCTCGACCGGGCGCGCGCGGTTCACGCGCAGCTTCACACGCCTGCGGACGAGATCGCGCCGTACTTCGCTCGCCCGTTCGCGGCGCTCAAGCGCCGGGTTGCGCCGGAGTGGGAGACGCAGGAGCCCGTCGGGCCGCCCATGCTCTCCGAGCCGCTGACCTGGGAGCAGATCTGCGACCGGTACCCCAACGAGTGGGTCTGCCTGGTTGAGATCGACGAGATCAACGACACCGACTTCGAGTTTCGCACCGCGCGGGTCGTGGGTCATGGCAAGACGCGCGTTGCGCCGTACGATCAGGCACGGCCCTTTCTCGAACAGTACAGAGATGTGGGGCATTACTTCACGCGGCGTGATTGAGCACCTGTCGCCCTGAGACGACCCATGAAGATCACGCGCTTCAATCGAAAACGAGACTTGATCATCGTACCTGCACGTGTCTGGAGCCCTCGGGACCGGCGGCGACTGCGGCTCGCGGTGGACACCGGCTCCTCGGACACCGTGGTCACGCCGGAGCAGGTGGAGAAGCTTGGCTATAGCGTGCGTGACGGCGAGGGCGTCATGACGGTTCGCTCCGCGATCGGCAAAGAACAAGGGTGGACGCTGCGGGTGCGGCAGTTCTTCGCGCTCGGCTTTGTCGTGCCGGACTATCGCATTCACGTGTTCGACCTCGCGACCGGCGACGACATCGACGGCCTGATCGGCCTCAGCTTCCTCAAGCAATTCAACTGCGAATTTCGCTTCCAAGAGGGACAGCTCCGCGTGGAGCGCGTGGCCGTCGTTGGCTGCTGATCTCGAACCTCAATGACCACTGGATTGATTGGCTCGAGCCTTCCCAAATTGACAGGATTGGCGCCCTCCGCAGGGTGCCGGACAGGAGGACGTCATGGCGCAATCACACCTCATCGAAGCACCCTTCCTTTCGGAACGACTGACCGCGGTGGAGATCAGCGAGCGCTACCGCTACGAGTGGGTCTGCCTGGTCGAGATCGACCAGAGTGACGACGGCTTCGAGATCTACTCGGCCCGGGTCGTCAGCCACAGCCGGACGCGCCAGGTGTTACGAGGCACGCCCGTTGATGGGATTCGAAGCGGCATGCATGATGGGCATCGAACTGCTGGTCGTCGCCGCGCACAGCGGTGATGGCCAGCAGCGCCACGAAGCCACAGGGAGCCGAGCTCACTGGTGAACTGGGAGCTGGAGCTGGACCTGTCTTGCACGACTACTTCGAGCAAGGGCCCCGGCGCCAGTGAGGCCGGCGTTCGAAGTTCTGTTGCCGTAACGGGCGGAGCGAGCCTGCGCGCGATGGAGACCAGGGCCATGGGAGGTATGCGAGGCGGGACACATCCACGTCACAACAGGCGAGGTCACGGCCGGAGTAGCGCTGCCGATGGTTCCGGCAACGACCCGGCATCGCCTCTCAGAACATGTCGTCGTCGTCGTCGGTCTTGTTCTTCCCCGGGTGGTCGTCGGGCAGATAGACGGCGGTTTGTCTCCAGTGATCCTCGATCGCGTTCAGGAGCTGTCCACAGTCATCGAGGAGCTGGCGCGCGGACGTGAGTTCGGCGTGGTCTCTCCGTCGTGGGGCTTCATAGATGTCAGGATACGTCACGCTCAGCACGCGCGCGGTGAATACGACGACGTCCTTGAGGAACGCGAGTCCCGCGATCTGGTACTCGGCGAGCGCTTCAGGCGTATTGTGGAGAATTCGGCGTGTCATCGGTCGCGCTCC
>JAUKWE010058031.1:0-12914 GCA_032356425.1 Cumathamnion decipiens | reverse complement strand
GATCGCCGGCGTCGCGGGTCCTGCCGATCCCGCCGGTGCCGCCAGCCGTCCCGGTCCGGCGAGCCCGGCGCCGCCCAGCGGTCCGGCGGCGCCACCCCGGTCCATCGCCGCACGCACCGGGTCATTCGCGCCCCCGGCCGACTCGCTGTCCTCGTTGATCGCCGTCGGGGCCATCAGCGTGGCCTTCTTCGCCCGGCCCACGTACTCGGCGGCGACCGGCGGCGCGCCGTCCGCATCGGCCACCATGCCTTCGCGAACCGTGATGACGTTCGCGCAGTTCTTACAGCGGATCTTGAGGATCTTTCCGCGAACGCGCTCATCGCCGATCGAATATCGGGTCTTGCAGTGGTCGCAGAGAAACTTCACGCCCTGCTCCGTTGCGCCTGGCAGCGAGCGTCACCGGCGCGGTGAAAGCAAATTGCGCGACGCGACACGAGCCCTCATTGTGCCGAAAAAAAGCTCGCGTGGCAAAGGGCTTGGCCCGACGACACCAGACCTGGGTCAGGGCTTGGCGGTTTCGGACGGCACGCCGGCGGGCTCGGCCGCATCCACCGCGGCATCGGGCAGCACCCGGGGCGCTTGCGACGATCCCGAGACCGACGCGTCATTGGCCTCGGCCGCCACGGGCTTTCCCCGGTGACGCGTCACCTGCGCCGGCGAGATGACCACGACATCCCGGACCTTCACGGCCGCCCGCGACGAGCTACGGGTAGTCAACAGACCTCCAATGTCGATGCCGTCGGGGCGGCTGGTCAGCTCGAGGTAGAGCTCGACGTCGCGCAGGTCGGCGCCGATCCAGCGCGCGTTGGCGCTCGACAGCTGGTAGAGCTGCGCCGGATCGACCGCGCGCACCAGCCGCGTCCCCTCGAACCGGTAGGCCGAGATCCACCAGCTGCGCGAGGCGGCCTCGTCGGTGCGGGTGATCACGACGAGCTCGTCCCGGCCCTCCGACGCGCTCCGCAGCGGCGCCGCGAACACCAGCCCCGAGGACCGCGGCGGCGCGGCGAGGGTACGTTCGCCGTCCGCGCTGCGGATCACGACGTCGTCGCCGCCGACCTCGAGCAGCTCGCCCGCGCCGGTCATGCACGCGCCGATCGCCTTGTCGGTCGACGGCGGTCGCTCGCAGTCCGTCGCGTGTCGCGGCGGCGCGGCCGCGATCGCGTTGGTCACGACGATCGCCGCGACGTGCCCGCCCTCGAGCACGGCGCGCAGGTTCGGCAGCGCGCTCGGCACGAGCAGCCGCGGATCATGCGCGCGCTCGGGATCGTCGATCGGCGGCCCCAGCGCGGCGATGACCTCCGCGCGGGTCGAGCCGACGTGGATCCCCGACTCGGTGCGCGCGACCTCGGAGCCGACGACCGCGACGAACGAGGCGGTCGACGCCTGCTCGCCGCCGACCAGGATCGTGTCGTCCTCGGCGTGGATCACGTCGCGGTGCACGACCCCGGGGATCTCGAACAACGCGATCCGCGGGCCCGACGCGAGCTGCTCCAGCAGATCGGACAGCTTCTCGCCGATCTTGTACGGCCCGATCCCATCGGCGCGGATCGCGTACGGCGGCAGCGGCCCGACGCGATCGGTCGACGGCTCGATCACGCGGCGCGCGCGCGTGGCATCGCGCGGCGGCTCCTTGTTCTCGCGATGCCGGTTGCCGCACGCGGCGAGCCCCATCGCGAGGACGGCCGCGATGCCGGCAGCGATGACCGTCGATGACCTCACGTGATCACCATATAGACCATGCGCGCCGCGCCGGCCACGCCCCGTGCGCCGGTCAGCGCATGCTCGTCGGTGACCACGCGTAGCCACGACCGATGCCACCGGACGTTCGAGAATCCAAACCATCTCGAGTGCTTACAATGACCCGGCGGAGCTACGCAGGGAGCGCCCCACGGGGGCTGCGGGTACACGGGCTCCCTGGATTCGGCTACGCTGCCCGTGTGACCGACGGAGACGCCGATCTGGCCGACCTGGAGCGAATGTGCACGTTGTCGCCAGTGCTGCTCGCGGCGTGGGCCGAAGCCGCTGCGGTCATGCTCTCCAAGTTCCACGAAGTACCACCGCCAGCGACGACCATGGCGTTCAGCTGGGACGCCGCGACGTGCTCGCTTCGTGTTCATTGGAGTGCGCCCGATGACCGTGCGCGCGGCAGTCACGCCAACGAGAATGACGCGACCGCAGAGGCGGCGTACGCGATCTCGATAGCCGCGGCGAGTCACAACGGTTTCGTGGTTCGGCGGCGAGCTCACCACGGATCCGGTGCCGACCTCTTGATGGTCCGGCGCGGAGAGCCAGACAACGACTTTGTGAAACTCGAGGTCTCCGGGATTGCTCGCCAAGGGAGCGTCGAGGCGCGCCTCGCTACGAAGGTATCGCAGGTCAGCCGCGGCGACCTCAAGCGCTCGGGCGTCGGGCTTGTCGTGGCCCTGGAAGCCGCGGAGATCGTCGCGAGGAGCGCATGACGGGCTTCGAGGATCCCCGCGGCCGCCGGGGCGAAGCGCTCGCGTTCTTGGCCGAGCAGGCCGAACGCGCGGGTGCCATCGAGCAGGCGCGGGCGCTGTTCTCAGAGGCGGCTACGCTAGAGGAGCAGGTCGTCGCAGATGTGCCGGCGACCGCGCCGCGTGTCCGGTCTGTCCTCGCGACGAGTGCGGTGGCGCTCTGGTACAAGGCTCGCGAACTGGGTCGTGCCCTGACGCTGGCGCGGCACTACATCACGGCAGCTGCCTCGAGCGACACGGAGCTAGCGGAGTTGCTCGGCCTGATTCGTGATGCGTGGGTACACGACGGGCTTCCGTCAACGCTCCCGGTGCACAGCGAGATCGCGCGGCAGTACCTGGAAACCCGCGAGCAACTCGACTGGGTCCGGCAAACCCGATCTGGTACCGCGCCTCGGATCGAGGAACTGGACGCGATGTGGAAGCTCCTCGACGATCACGACTTCGCGACGATCGCCCAGGAACTGATCTCCATCGACACGGTAGCTCGAACCGGCGAGTTCCTCGGCGTCGACGTCGAAGTCGATCAACTTGACCGGATTGGACCACGGGCCGTCGGATGAAGCTGACCGCGCAACGCGTCCTGCAGCCTGCGACGGGGATGCAGACGATCCACGTCTTCTACTTCACGCATCCCGACATCTGGGTCGGACCGCCACCACCAGGTCTCGGGCACGGCGCCCTTGTCGACGCCCACGTTCCGCTTGGCGCGGGCGGTAATCATGTGCTCAGTTACCTTGATATCGTCGCTCCCGACGAAACTCCCATCTCAACACTCTTGCGTGCATTCGCGAAGGTCTACGATCACAGGCCTCCACCTTTCCACGAGATCGTTGGCAACTGCACCTTCGAGTCAAAAATGGTGTCGGAGTACCGCTTCGTGTGGCGAGCCGAGCTTGCTCAGCTCTACAACGCAGCAACCACGATCCTGAACCGACTCGATCGAGTTTCCGGAATCGCCTGACTTCGCGGGCCGCCGGTGATCGAGGTCGCGCACGCCAGACGGTGGTAGACTCGCGCGATGGCGTTCTCCAATGCGTATGACGACCCCGAGCGGGCGAGCGTCTACGCGTCCCTCGAGTTTCCCGGCACCTACTACCTGGCCTATCGCGACCTGCCCGCCATCATCGCCACGCATGTTGCCGGGCGCGCCGCGCTCGATTTCGGCTGTGGCGCCGGCAGATCCACACGGTTCCTGAAGCGGCTGGGGTTCGAGGCGATCGGCATCGACATCTCCCGCCCCATGATCGAGCTGGCGATCGGCGCCGACCCGAACGGGAGCTACCGCTGCGTCGACGACGGCGACCTCCGTGCCGTCGCGCACGCGCGCTTCGATCTCGTGCTGTCCGCGTTCGCGTTCGACAACATCCCCGACGCCGCCCGGCGCGGCGACCTGCTGCGCGGCCTGCGGGACCTCCTGACCGAGGACGGGCGCATCATCGTGCTCGGCTCCACGGCCGAGATCTACACGCACGAGTGGGCGACGTTCACCACGAAGGACTTCCCGGAGAATCGCCGCGCGACCAGCGGCGAGCCGGTCCAGATCGCCATGAAGGATGTCGCGGACACGCGCCCCGTCGTGGACCTGATCTGGTCTCACGACGACTACGTCCGGCTGTTCGCCGCGGCGGAGCTCACCGTGATCGCGCGATACAACCCGCTCGGCCGCGACGACGAGCCCTACGTCTGGCTATCGGAGACCTCGATCGCGCCGTGGGTGATCTACGTCGTCGGCCCGCGCCCGCGAGCTCCGCAACCGTCGCCGGCGTGATGTCAGGGGCGCCGTCGTGGCCGCGGTCCGCGACACCGCGCGCGCCGGCCCCCTCCGGCCCCCTCCGCCACCATCGAGCGAACTAGCCGCGGGAGCTGTCCGGGCGGGGTTGTCCCCGGGCAGGATTTCCGCGCATAGCATGCAACTCGGGCCCGATCGAGTTGTCTCGTCCGCATGAGTGAAGCCTTTCGTCTCGGTGGCTGGGGCATGTACCCCACCACCCTCGCCGGTCTCGTCCTCGTCACCGTCGCCATCCGCTATGCGGTGGCCCCCGATCCGCGCCGGCGCGCGCTGGTCCGGTCGCTCGCCATGCTCGTGTTCCTCACGAGCTGCCTCGGGTTCGTGAGCGGCTCCATCCGCTCGCTGATCTCCGGCGCCCAGATGGCCACCAGTGATGCCGGCTACCAGATCGCCCAGGGCATCGGCGAGTCGCTCGAGAACATCGGCCTCGGCCTCGCGCTGCTCGTGATGGCCGCCATCGCGACCGCGATCGGCACGTCGCGCGCGGGCGCCGAGCCCGCGAAGGCGCCGCTCGGTGGCGCCGAGCTCCACGGGCTCTGAACGCGAGCAACGCGGGCGTTCGCGGGCGCGCGGTCAGTAGAAGTTCTCGAAGTGGATGCGGTCCTCCGGGATGCCCTTGGCGCGCAGGATCTTCGCGGTGTCGTCGATCATGCCGCGGCTGCCGCACAGGTAGGCTTCGGTGGCCGGTGCGTCGTCCGCGGTGACGTGGTGGTCGACCAGCGAGGTGACACGGCCGCGCGTGCCGGCCCAGCGCGCGGGATCCGGCGACGACATCGTGATCTGGTACGAGAACCGCGGGTAGTGCGCCTCGAGGCCGCGCAGCAGGTCCGTGTAGAATAGATCCTGGACCGCGCGCACGCCGAAAAACAGCCGCACGCGCCGCATACTCTGTGCGTCGAGCAGGTGGAGCAGCATCGACTTGATCGGTGACATGCCGGTGCCGGTCGCGACCATCACGATATCGATGTCGGACTCGGTCAAGACAAAGTCGCCGACCGGGCCCTCGACGCGCACCTTGTCGCCGGGGCGCAGCCGGTGCACCCAGTTCGAGCCGTGGCCGCCGGCGACGGCACGCACGCAGATCTCGAAGTGGCGCCTGTCCGAGGGCGGCGTCGTGATGCTGTACGAGCGCCGGATCACCTCGCGGCCATCGGCGCTCGGAATCTGGAAGATCACGTACTGGCCGGGGCGAAAGCTGAACCCGGCGTTCGGCACGAAGAACCGGATCTCGCCGACGGTCAGGTTGAGCCGGCGGAACGACTCGACCTCGACCTCGATCGACGGCAGCGCGGTCGCGGCGGTCGCGGCGCGGACGGAGCGCCCGAACACGACGTCGCCGGTGCCGACCGAGTGCAGGCACGGCAGCCGGTAGCGCGCGGGATCGAGGCCCTCGACCCCGAGGGTGCGGAGCTCGCGCTGCGTGGTCTTGCCAAGTGAATCGCCACCCTCGAGCACCTCGGTCGCGCAGGTACCGCACGCGCCGGCCTTGCACGAGAACGGGATCGAGGCCTTGGCGTCGACGCAGACGTCGTACAACCAATCATCGGTGGCGGCGTCATGCGACCGTTTGTCGTCTTGAAACGTGATGCGTGGCATGGCGGGCGCAGTGTAGCCCGCTCGCCATGCGCTCGTGGATGTCCGAGCTCGCGGCCGTCACTTCCGCGGGGCGGGCGGTGCGGGCGGTACCGACGTGTTCGTGGTCTCGGTGCGCTGGACGCTGGAGGAACCATCCGGCTGCTGGGTGGTCGTCTCCTTGGTGTCGGTGGTCGAGTTGTTGCCGGTATCGGTCGTCGTGGTGGATTGCGTACGGGTCGTGACCGTCGACTTGGGGGGAGCCTTGCTTGCACAAGCCGCGACGCCGAGCGTGGACGCGATCAACAGTGCGGTAGCCGTGAACAGACGAGCGTGGTTGGTCATGTGCGCCCCAGAGATGCAAGCGAGGGCCCACATGCCAGCAATTCCTGCACGCCACGACCTGGTCGAGACCGGCCCGCACGGGGGACCGGTACTGCGGGCGAGTGGCCTGGGCACCAGCCACAAGAGCAAGACCGCCACGCTCCTGGCGGTGCAGCGGGCCTGGTGAGCGGCTCCGCCCGGTTGTGTCGTTCGGGCACGGATCACGGAGGTCCCGTGCCGGCATCATGTCGGTTGTTTCGGGGCATCGTCGGTACGGCGCGTGGCCAGGCCCCGCGGAGCCGATCGCCTGGGACCTGATCACCTGGGCTCGGCGGTGATCGCTGCCTCACGCTGGATCGTTGTCGACGAGCGGCCCGAGCTGACCTTCCTTCGGCGCGACTTGCCGGTGATCGGGCCCGAGGAGCGGCCAGCGGGTTCAGGCAGGCCCGTAAACAGACTTGCGTTTGGTCATACTATACGAAACTATGGTTTCGATGGAGCGGCACTTCTGGATCAACGAGATCTCCCGTGCCTTCGCCGATCGCAGCGTGGTCTGGCTATCGGGGGTGCGCCGCGCGGGCAAGACCACGCTCGCCAGATCGTTCCCGGGCGCGACCTATTTCGACTGCGAGCTGGTCCGGGTGCGGCGGGCTCTCGAGGATCCCGAGCTGTTCTGGCGTGACCAGCGCGGGGTCACCGTCCTCGATGAGGTCCACCGCCTGCCCAACCCGTCGGAGGTGCTCAAGATCGCCGCCGACCACTTCCCGAGCTGCAAGGTCATCGCGACCGGATCGTCGACGCTGGCCGCCCGCAACAAGTTCAAGGACGCCCTCACCGGCCGCAAGCGCGAGGTGTGGCTGGTCCCGATGATCTCCGCCGATCTCGCCGACTTCGGATCGACCGACCTCGAGCACCGGATGGTGCGCGGCGGGCTTCCGCCGTTCTTCCTCGCCCCACGCCGCGATGACAAGGACTTCGAGGAGTGGCTGACCTCGTACTGGGCCAAGGATCTGTCGGAGCTCTTCGTCGTCGAGAAGCGCGCCGCGTTCAACCGGTTCATCGAGCTCGTGTTCGCGCAGAGCGGCGGCCCGTTCGAGGCCCAGGCCTTCGCCGGCCCGTGCGAGATCAGCCGCCCGACGGTCCAGCACTACCTCTCGATCCTCGAGACCACGCTGCTGGCGACCGTCGTGCGGCCCTACTTCGGCGGCGGCGCCACCGAGATCAAGAGCCAGCCCAAGGTGTACGCGTTCGACACCGGCTTCGTCGCCTACTTCAAGGAATGGGACAGCCTGCGCGATCCCGATCGGGGGCTCCTCCTCGAGCACCTCGTCCTGGGCGAGCTGTGCGCGCGCTTCGATCTGCGCCGGATCCACTACTGGCGCGACAAGCAACATCACGAGATCGACTTCGTGCTCGAGTCCGGGCGGCGTCGCGAGCCGATCGCGATCGAGTGCAAGACGAGCCCGACCGGGTTCTCGCCGGAGGGCCTCGCTGCGTTTCGACGAACCTACCCGCGTGGCCGCAACCTGGTCGTCACCTTGCGCCAGGCGCAGCCGCACACCAAACGCCACGGCGACCTGGAGGTTCGCTACGTGCCGTTCGACCAGTTCGCGCCGATCCTCGACGAGCTCAGGTGAAGTAGCGGCGGTAGCGGAGCGCCACGCCGCGTCGATGTGGTCGGCGACGCGGTGAACGCCGGCATGGCCGCGGGCGCACGGCAACGCGGGTGGCGCGGACGTTCACGAGGCGTGTCGAACCGTGGCGTGATACGCTGCATCGAGATGCCCCTCCCCGCCGCGATTCCCGCGATTCCCGCGATCCCCGCGGGCGAGTACGTGCCGACCGCCGACGAGCGGATCGTCATGTACAACGTGCCGTGGAGCCACTTCGAGGTCCAGCTCGCGATGCGCGGGGACGCCTCCGTCCCGCGCATGGCTTATCTCGACGGAGCACTGGAGCTGATGTTGCCATCGAAGGGGCACGAACGTACGAAGTCGTTCCTGGGCTGTCTGGTCGAGGTATTCGCGCTCGAACGCGACCTCGAGCTGTCGCCCTACGGGGCCTGGACACTGAAGGGCGCGCCCGAGCTCGCGGGCGTCGAGCCCGACGAGTGCTACATCGTCGGGCCTGACCAGGACAAGGATCGTCCGGATCTCGTGATCGAGGTGATCTGGACCAGCGGTAGTATCGACAAGCTCGAGATCTATCGCCGGCTGAAGGTCGGCGAGGTGTGGTTCTGGAGGGACAACGTGCTCTCGATTCACGTGCTCTCGGCAGGCCATTATCACCTGGCCGAGCGAAGCGCGCTGCTGCCGGCGCTCGACCTGGGACTCTTGTGCAAATTCCTCGATCGCCGCAGCGCGACCGAGGCGATGCGCGATTTTCGCGACGCGCTGCGCGCCGGTCGGTAACGGCGATCGAGCTCTCTCTCTCTCTCTCTCGAACCGGTGGATTCACTGCGAGTGACGCTTGATGCAGACATACCTTCTCCATGCGGGCCCAGGAATTGATGGGCCCACATACCAAGCTAGCTGGGCGATCTTCACCCTCCATGTGAAATCCCATTACGTGTCGCCTGACAGGCCCGTTAACCGCCGAGGCTGGGCTCGGCGTGCCCTGCACGCGACGCGGCCTCTGCACTTCTTTCGCCCCGACGGCCCGATGCCCGAAGTCGTCGAGCGGGCTCCGCAGGCGATGATCGATTGACCACGGGCTCGCTGCCCTTGTCGTCGCGCTTACAGAGGCGAGCAAGCTGGCACAGTTGTCACCGTCGTTGATCACCAGCAACCTCGGTCGGGGCCTCCCGGCACGGTTGTCACCGTCGTTGATCACCAGCAACCTCGGTCGGGGCCTCCCCGGTCGGGGGCCTCCCGGGGCCTCCCCCGTGCACCGCGCACATGGGAGTGGGCCTCGGGCGCCGGGACCGGGGTCGGCGCTCGCCGGATCGCTGCAGATAAGCCTTCGATGTTCGGCCACTTGGGCGCGCGGCCCAATGGCTGCGGTCTTGCTTGCAGCGATCCCGTGGAATCGATCGACGCCCGCAAAGGTATGCCTGTCACCCTGTCGTCCTCGCGGATGGCGCCGCGCCGCGGCACGGCCGGCGCCGTGATGGCGCTCGTGCTGGCGACCGTCGCCTGCGCCGGGCCCGCCGGATCGGGCGGACCCGGTGGACCGGGCGGATCCGGCGGCGACGACGATGTCCCCGGCGACCCCTCGCCCCCCTCGGTCGCGTTCGCCTCGGCGAGCGAGACGACCTGGGAAGGCACCGGCAGCTGGCCGATCGACGTGACGGCGAGCGCGCCGGTGCCGGCGGCGCTGACGATCCGCTACACGGTCGCGGGCACGGCCACCGGCGGCGGCGTGGATCACGGTCTCGCGAGCGGGACGCTGACGATCGCGGCCGGCCAGAGCTCGGCGCGCGTCCTGGTGCCGATCATCGACGACGGCGCCGCCGAGCCGGCCGAGACCGTGCAGGTCACGCTGATCCCGCCCGACGGCGCCACCGCCGGGGCAATCGCGACCCACACGCTGACCATCCTCGACAACGACGATCGCCGCTGGCCGGGCGACGCGGCCGTCACGACGGTCGATCCGACCGCGACCTTCGGCCAGAACCTCAGCGGCCTCGCTTACGAGCCGGCCGCCGGTGGCCGACCGGCCGTGCTGTGGGCGGTGAAGAACGATCCGTCGCTGCTCTACCGCGTCGAGCGCACCGGCGCGGTGTGGGCGCCGGTCACGACGGACGGCTGGACCGCCGGCAAGGCGCTGCACTACCCGGGCGGCCTCGGCAGCCCCGACGCCGAGGGTGTCACCAAGGCCGAGCTGACCTCGACCGCGGTCTACGTCGCGACCGAGCGCGACAACAACGTCGGCGCGACCAGCCGGCTCAGCGTGCTCCGGTTCGACACCGCGACCGCCGGCGCGGCGCTCACCGCGACCCACGAGTGGAACCTGACGGCCGATCTGCCCGCGGTCGGCCCCAACCTCGGGCTCGAGGCGATCACGTGGATCCCCGACTCCGCGCTGGTGGCGCGCGGCTTCTACGACGCCCACCTGGCCAGGCCGTACGACCCGAGCCGCTACCCCGGCCACGGCACCGGGCTGTTCCTGGTCGGCCTCGAGGGCGACGGGATGATCTACGTGTACGCCCTCGATCACACCGGCGGTGGGTTCCAGCGCGTGGCGTCGTTCGCCGGCGGCCACACCGCGGTGATGGGCCTCGCGTTCGATCGCGACAGCGGCAACCTGTGGACCGCGTGCGACGACTCGTGCAACGGCGAGCTCGCGATCCTCGCGATCGAGGCCAACCCGCTGTCGCCCTCCCACGGCCGGTTCGTGAACCGCCGCACCACCGATCGGCCGACCGGGATGCCGAACCTCAACAACGAGGATCTCACGATCGCGCCCGACGCCGAGTGCACCGGCAACCGCAAGAGCGTGTTCTGGACCGACGACGGCGGCACCGGCGGCCACGCGCTGCGGCTCGGCTCGATCCCGTGCGGCGCGAGCTTCTGATCGAGGAAGGGCACGCTCGCTCGGCTGGCATCGGCGGCGCTGTCGCCGGCGGTCAACGTATTCGACCTCGGTCGCGATGATATCGATGGCCTGCTCGGAATGAACTTCCTGAGCGACTTCAACTACGAACTCCGATCGTCTGAACGCCGCATTCTCGTCGAGAAGACCGGCGCATGAACGCGTAGCGGAGCGCCGGTCGCAGGGCTTGTAGGTAGGGACGGCGGTCGGGACGCGGTCGGTAGGGACCGGGCTTCGGATGACGAAGCCGCAGCACCGACCGGACCTTAGCCGCCGGACTGCGTAACCCTGTCCGATGTCCGGCCGGATCTCGGATCTCGGATCTCGGATGACGTCCGAGGGCGCCAGCGCATCACGCATCGGAGAGCGCTGGCGCCAGCGCATGAATCGGGTTCGGTCGAGCTCAGTGCGCGCCGAACACGGCCTCCAGGCCGAGCATCGCCACGAAGGCGAAGCCAGCGCTCAGCGGGATCGTCAACACCCAGGCCGTCAGGATGTTGCCGGCGACGCCCCACCGCACCGCCGAGATGCGCTTGCTCGCACCGACCCCCATGATGCACGCGTTGATGCAGTGCGTGGTCGACACCGGGACGCCGAGGTGGCTCGCGGCGAAGATGGTGGCTGCCCCCGCGGTCTCCGCCGCGAACCCCTGCAAGGGCGTGATGCGAATGATCTTCGTGCCCATGGTCTTGATGATCTTCTTGCCTCCCGCCGCCGTGCCGAGCGCGATCGCCGCGGCGCACGAGATCACGACCCAGAGCGGGATCTGATCGCCGGCCGGAAGCATCCACGACGGGAGCCCGGTGTGTCCGGCGGCGACGAACGCGGCGAGCGCGAGCGCGATGATGCCCATCGACTTCTGGGCATCGTTCGAGCCGTGACCGAGCGCCATCATGCACGCCGACACGAGCTGCATCTTGCGCGACGCTCGATGAACGGTTTGCGGACGCAGCCGCCGCACGCCCCACGTCAGGCCGATCATCACGGCGAACGCGACCACGAAGCCCAGGAGCGGCGAGAGCACGAGCGGGAGCAGGACCTTCTCGCCGAGCGCCGACCACTTGAAGGCGCCGACGCCGGCGTGCGCGACGACCGCGCCGGCCAGGCCGCCGACGAGCGCATGCGACGAGCTCGACGGGATGCCGTACCACCACGTGATCAGGTTCCAGGTGATCGCGCCGAGCAAGGCGGCGAGCACGACGGTCTGCCCGACGATGGCCGGATCGGCGAACCCCGACGCGATCGTCTTGGCGACCGCGGTCCCGGTGATCGCGCCGACGAAGTTGAACAGGCCGGCCATGAGCACGGCGGTGCGAACCGGCAAGACGCCCGTGGAGACGACCGTGGCGATCGCGTTCGCTGCATCGTGAAAGCCGTTGATGAAGTCGAAGACGATGGCCGTCACGATGACGACGATGAGGAGGCTAACCATGCTTGACCGCGAGGTTGGCGAGGGTGTCGGCCACGTACTCGCACCGGTCGATCGCCCTCTCCAGGTCTTCGAGGACCTGCTTCTCGCGGAGCAGCACCTTTGCATCGACCTTGTCGTCGCTGAACAGCCCGCGCACCGCCTCGCGATAGACCACGTCGGCGTCTTTTTCGAGCTGTCGCAGGGTGCGGCTCGCGGTGATCAGCTCCGTATAGGCGTGCTTGCGGAGGTTCGGCAGCGTGTCCTTCAACACCGCGGTGCAGGCCACGAGCTTGTCGATGAGCGTGATCATCGCCGGGGTCGGCCGCACGACGCCGAACAACACCGAGCCTCGCGCCGCCCCGTTGGTCAGATCGAGGATGTCATCGAGCTGGGACGACAGCTTCTGCAGATCCTCGCGATCGATCGGGGTGACGAACGTCTTCGCGAGCGCCTCCTCGAGCTCGTGCACGATGGCGTCGCCCTGGTGCTCGACCACCTGCACGCTCTTCGCGACCGCGTCGACGGAGGCCCCTTCCGCCTTGAACGCGGCCAGCGCGGACGCGCCGTCGTGAGCCGCGACGGCCTGCCGCTCGAGAAAGTCGTAGAAGTGATCCTCTTTGGGGAGCAGCCAGCGAACCAGACCTTGTAGTCCCATGGTGCATTCATATCATCGATCGAACGCGCGCTCGGCGGCGCTAGCGCGTGGTCGTGGCGTCGGCGATGGCCGCGCCGGCGTCGCGGTGGGCGGCCAGCGTGCCGTCGATCGCGGCGCGCGCGCCCAGGTGCGCGG
>JAUKWE010058030.1:0-62682 GCA_032356425.1 Cumathamnion decipiens | reverse complement strand
AGCGCCAGCCCCGCGGCCACGATCGCCGCGAGCCCGATCCAGCGACGGCGGCGCCCGTCAGTGCGCCCGTCAGTGCGCCCGTCAGTGGGCCAGATCGATCGCATAGATCGAGAGCTGCTTGCCGCTGCCGTCGTCCTGCTGGACGAGCGAGAGGTTGGTCAGCCCCGCCGCCTGGGCCTTGGCGAGCGCGTTCTGCGCCGAGGTGAACACGACGCGGCCCGCCGTGGTCACCGGCGTGAACCGCCAGCTGCGCGCGCTGCCGTCGGCGGCCCGGGTCAGGCTCGCCTTGGCCTTGATGTAGCGAATCAGCACGTCGCGGTTGGTCTCGGGCGCGGCGTAGATCGTCCGGGTGCCGTCGAGCCCGGGGAAGTTGCCGCCGCCGCTCGCGCGGTAGTTGTTGGTGGCGACGATGAACTCGGCGGCCGGGTCGATCGGGGCCCCCTGGAACGTCAGGTTCTTGATCCGCCCGGTCGCCGGCTGGCCGGCCGCCGGCAGCGGCTGGGTGACGTCGATCTCGTAGCCGATCCGCGGATCGGTCACGACGTCGAAGTTGTACCCCGGCATGTTCGGGTTGATCAGCGACTGGTCGGTGGTCTTGGCCGGATCGATCTGCTTGAACCGGGTGGCCGAGGTCTCGAGCCAGGCGGCGAGCCCCGCGCCGGTCACCTTGACCGCGTAGATCGTATTGGCAAACAGATAGAGATCCGCGGCATTGTTGATGGCGATGTTGCCGGCCGGTACATCGGTATAGTCGTTGCCGCCCTGGAATCCAAACTTGAAGGGCGCGCTCACCGACAGCACGGGGAGCGCCTTGTACTGCGGCAGGTTCTGCTGGATGTACGACGTCACGTAGTCGGCCTGGGCTTCGTTCACGATCTGGATCGCGCCGCCGTCGCCCTCCTCGGCGAACAGGGTCGACATCTCGAAGTCGGTCGTGCCGATCGGCGTCTTGACGTACGCCACCGTGCCGGCGTGCTCGTCGGCCGACAGCGCCGTGATCTCCGGATCGGGATCGACGTAGACCTTGGTCGCGTCGGCCTGCCCGGCGCACGCGGCGACGAATGGACACGCCGCACCGGTCAGCCACTGGCCGGCGTGGCACGCCACCGGGGCGCCGGCGGTGCAGCTGGTGCCGATCGGGCGCGCCTCGACCACCGTCCTGGCCGGATCGACGCTCCACGCGCCGTGGCGATATACCAGGTCCAGCGCGATCACGCCGAGGTGCTGGCCCCACAGGCTCGCCATCACGCTCGGCACGCCGGCGACCGTGCCGGCCGCCTTGTCGACCATCGGCAGGCCGAACTGGCCCGCGGTGCTCGCCGCGCTGGGGAACGGGAGGTGGGCGTGGCCCATCAGCATCACGTCGATCCCCGAGACCTGCGCGAGGTACCACGCCTGGTTCTCGAGCGTGGCGGTGTAGGGCGCGTTGTCGAGCCCGCCGTGGATGATCGCGACCACGAGATCGGCGCCGCGCGCCCGCAGATCCTTCACGATCGGCGCGGCGGCCTCCTGCACGCCGGTGGTCGTGACCTTGCCGTCGAGCCAGCGCTTGTCCCACGCCAGGATCGGCGGCGGGGTGAACGCGAGGACCCCGATCTTGAGCGTGGCCTGCGCGGCCTTGCCGTCCGCCGTCGTGACGGTGACCGCCTTGCTGACGATCGCCGACGGCGTGAACAGCGGCCGGCCGGTCATGACGCTGGTCACGTTGGACAGCACCTGCGGGAAGTTCGGGCCGGCGCAGCTCGCCGCCTGGCTGGTATCGACGCCATCGACCGCGAACGCGGTGTGGGTGACCTGCGCCAGGTAGCCGAGGCCGTAGTTGAACTCGTGGTTGCCGATGCCGCCGATCTCGAAGCCGAGCGCGTTCATCGCCTTGTAGATCGCGAGCGCCTGGTTGCACGGCACCGGCTTTATCAGCGCCTGGTAGTCGGCGAGCACGGTGCCCTGGATGGTGTCGCCGTTGTCGACCAGCAGCGAGCTGGGGAACTCGGCGCGCGCCTGCTTGATCAGGGTCGCGGTCCGCTCGAGCCCGATCGATCTGTCCTCGGCCAGCTTGAAGTAGTCGTAGCTCCGCACGTTGGTGTGCAGATCCGTGGTCTCGAGCACGGCGAACTGCGCGGTGCTGCCCTCGGGCACCCGTGCAGGATCGTCGGTGCATGCCGGTGATGCCGATACCAGCACAAGAACAAGCATCGCGGATCGCATGTGCATCGTTACCTCCAAGGAGCCTGGCATGGTACAGCGTCGCCGCCTCGCTCGGTCTCGGTGGGAGGACCGAACATGATCAGCGTCGGTCATCACCTGGCGTCGGCGGCGTCCGCGAGTAGCGGTGCTTCACGCCCGCCGGGAAGTACGCCGGATCGCCGGTCGGCCACAGCGTGATCCGCGGGCGTTGGCGCGCGGCGGGGACGTAGCTCGCGAACTCGCTGTTCAGGCGCAACAGCGTGGCGAGGATCGACTCGGCCACGGCGTCGCCGAGCGGCCCGGGGGCAGCGCCGGCGCCGCGCGCCGAGAGCTCGACGGCGATCCACAGCGCGCGGTCGCGGTCGTCGTCCTCGCGCACCTCGAGGACGAACTTGCCGGTGACCAGCTCCCGGATCGCCGGCTGCTCGAGCCCGATGATCACCGTGTCGGGGAAGACGTTTGCGCCGTAGTAGGACACCGCGAAGTGCGAGCGCCCGAACACGTAGACGAACGGCAGCGGCCGGATGCCGCGTGGGCCGCCGCGCCGGGCCTCGGCCTCGGCGTCGAAGCCCAGGCCGCGCAGCCGCGCGAGCAGATCCGCGTAGGGCAAGATGCCGCCCTCGTCGGCGATGTGATAGCGGACCAGCGGGATGCCGGCCTCGCCGGAGAACACCAGCGTGCCCTCGTGGTCCTCGAAGAAGCGCTCGAACGGGTCGATCTGGACCAGCGTCGGCAGGCGCGCCTGGCCGAACACCTGGCGCGCCGCCTCGGGATCGCGGGCGAGGAAGCGGCGCACCACGATCGAGATCGGGGTCTCGTTGCCGAGGACGCCGGCGTCGGCGGTGCCGTAGAGCGACGCGGTGTCGCGCGCCGGATCGCCGAGCCCCAGGCGCTCCGCCATGAGGTCGCGCCAGTCCTCGCTGATGACCTCGCCGGCGAGCACCAGGCGCATGGCCTGCGCGCGCCAGGCCAAGCCCTCGGCGATCCCGGCGTCGACCACGTCCTTGAGGAACGGCGGATAGCCGAGGAGGACGGTCTGGGCGAACTGCGGGCCGAGCGCGCGCACCACGCGCAGGATCTCGGCCGGGTGGTTGCCCGGCGTGACCACGGTGATGGGGTAGCCCTTGGTGGCCAGGTGGCGGCACGCCGCCGCGGTGAACATGCCGCCGACCCAGGTGCCGAGCGGGAAGCAGACCACGGCGAGCGTGGGCCGCTCGTCGGCGCGGAAGCTGTCGCGGAACACCTGCTCGAACCGGCCGGCCACGGCGAGCTCGTCGGCCAGGGCGCGCGGCCAGAACGTCGGCTCGCCGGTCGATCCCGAGGACACGGCGACCATGTCGCACGCCGAGAGCTCGCCGTCGCGGCACAGCGCCGGCAGCGGGTGGTGGCGGAAATAGTCGGCCTTGGTCATGAGCGGCAGGCGGTGCCAGTCGCCGGCGCCGCGCACCGAGGCAGGGTCGATGCCGTGCGCGCGCAGGAACGCGGCATAGGCGGGCACGCCGGCCGCGGCGCGGTGGAACAGGGCCAGGCGCGCCGGCAGGGGATCCGCGACCGCCCGCTCGTCGAGCAGCCGATCGAGGTCGGTCTCGACGAAGCGCTGCACGGCGGCGAGGGCCGCGCGCGCCCTGGCGACGCCGGGCGGGAGCGTCATCGCGGCGGCTCCGGACCGCGATGCTCCGCGGCGCTGCAACCCACCTTGCGCTTGATGTACGGCATGGCGTGCTCTCCGGCGAGACTGTACCCGAGGTACGGCGCACTCGCCGCGGCGGCACGAGGTACCGCGTTCAGTGCTGATGAATAAATGTCGGGATCCGAGCTCGCCATGCGCCGGATGAGTAGTGGCTCCTTCCTCCCGCGTCATCGGTGCTGCCTCCACGTTCGATACCCCCCCGGGGCGATCGCCCCCCATCGAGATCGGCACCGACGATGAGGCGCTGGCGCTGGCGTCGACCCGAGGCGATGCGCAGGCCTTTCGCACGCTCTACGTACGCCATCGCCGTGACGTCCTCGCGTTCGTGACCAAGCTCATCGGGGCGGGAGCGGATCGCGAGGATGTGATCCAGGACGTGTTCCTTCAGCTGTACCGCGCCTTGCCGAACTTCCGTGGTGACGCGCGCCTGTCGACGTTTCTCCGCCGGATCACCCTGCATGTCGCCTTTGACCACCTGCGCAAGCGATGCCGGGACCAGCGCCTGGATTACAACAGTGATGCCCTCGACGCCGCGGTGGACGCCAACCAAGATCCCGAGCAACACTCGAGCGCACGGCAACAACTGCAGTCGCTGCTCTACCATCTCGAGGGCATCGCGCTGGACAAGCGTCGTGCGCTGATGCTGGTGGCCGTTGCTGGCTTCTCGTTGCACGATGCCGCGGCCGAGATGGGAACCAATGCAAACCGGGTCAAGCAGCGGGTCGTGCGCGCGCGCCGCGAGCTCACGGCGCTGACCGCGCGCAGGCGCTCCTCGCTCAGGCCGCGTTGAGCGAGCCGCGGTGACGCCTACCTGCGATGGATCACTGGACCTCCACCAGGTCGCGCGGGGTCCGCGCAATCCCCGCGCGTATGGCGGCCTCGAGATCGGCGTCGAGGCTCCCCGGCGGCCCACCCAGGGGCTCGGCAAACAGGACGGCGCGAAGCGCGCCGGGCACGCGCAGCAGCATCGCGAGCCGGAGCGTCGTGCGCGTCCCCGATCGGTCGACCGTGCAGTCCGGCGCGGGCACCGCGCAGCGCGCTTGCTCAGCACCGGCGGCGTCGTAGACCCGCAACTCGCCCGGTCCCTCGACCACGCCTCGAACGATCAGCGTGTCGCCGACGCTCGGATCTGGGCTGCGGTGCGGGCGGGGGACCGGCTCGAGCACGGACGCGAGGGTCGGTGCAGCCACGGGCTCGTCCCCGCCTCCGCTGCTGTGGCGGTACACGACGAGCACGATCGCCACGCCGGCGGCGATCGCGAAGATCGCGGCAGCGGCTGTCCAGCGTCGCGGCCTGGGGCGCCTGCGCTCCGGCGCCGCAGGGCCGGCCCCGCCGTCGGCCGTGCGGTCGGTCGACCGGACCGGCGCCGGGTGGCTCGGGGCGCCGGGCTCGGCTTCCGCCGCGTCGATCGCCGCGAGGACGTCTTGCTCCCAGCCCACGCGGGGCGTGGCGTCAGCCGGCACGTCCGGCAAGTCCGTGATCAGCGACTGCAGCTGCGCATACCGTGCCGCGGTTGCGTCCGAAATGATCGGGCCGGGCTCGCCGCGCTCGCGCGCGAGCAGCCACGCCCCATCTTTCTCGTCTTCCTTGCCTTCGCGTTCGTTCTCACTCACCGGTCCACCCCTTTTTCTCCAGACAACGCCGCAACTTTGGCAGTGCGCGCGCGACACGTACCTGCAGGGTATCCGCGGTCGCCCCGAACAGCACCGCCAGCTCTTCGAAGGTACATCCCGTCTGGAAGCGCAGGAGCACCGTGGCGCGCACGACGTCCGACAAGCCCGCCAGGCATGCCTCGAGCGCCGCGATGATTTGCGTGCGTTCCAGATGTTCCATTGGTCCTGGACCAGGATCTTCGAAGTTGGACACGGCTAGCTCGTTGTTCTCGATCAGCTGCCCTAGACGATGCCGCTTCTTGAGCGCGTCCAGGCAGCGGTTCCACGCGATCCCGGACAGCCATGCGCGCGGCTTCGAGAGTTCCTTGCACTGATCCAGATCGCGATACGCCTCGAAGAATACCTGCTGCAGCAGATCGTTGGCGAGCGCTTGATCGCGCACCATGCGAAGGCAGAATCCGAAGACGGCGTCGCGGTGCGCCTTCATCAGCGCGGCAATCGTGGCCCGTCGATCGACTGTGGAAAACTTTTCCGGAGGATCTTCCGGAGGATCCCCACCGGAGGCCGCGACAGCTGGCATTGCTACCGCGAGGTTGCCGTCTTTCATGCGAAGTCCACATTACCCGCTCCATGTCTCGAGATCCAGCGCGCCGCTGATAAGGCGACGGTCGCCGGGCGGATCCAACACGAAGATCGTATGCCGGGTCTTCGGCCGGCCGAACGCCTATCCGTTGGCTCGGAGCTCCGCGGGTCGCCGGGCGGTCCCCTACGAAGATCGCATGTCGGATTTTTCGCCGGTCGAACGCCCTATCCGTTGGCTCGGAGCTTCGGGGGTCGCCGGGCGGAGCCCGCCCGAAGATCGGTATGTCGGATTTTTCGGCCGGCCGAACGCCTGTTCGCTGGATCGGAGCTCACGGGGCGCCGGGCGGAGCCCGCACGAAGATCGTATGTCGGATTTTCGGCCGGCCGAACGCCTGTTCGCTGGATCGGAGCTCCGCGGTTACTACGGGGCAGCGCTCGCGGCGGGCACGACCGGCGGCCGGACGAGTACCGAGAACGCCGCCCACGAGCGCTCCTCGGTGGCGGTGGCGGGCTGCGCCGCGAGCGCCTGCTGCACCCTCGCCAGGGCCCGAGCCGGATCGGTGCGCCAATCGCGCTGGGCATAGAAGCCGCTCATCACGGACAGCGAGACGGCGTCGTCCACGCTCCGATCGGTCGCGATCACCACCGCCGTGCCGGACGCCAGCAGCGCCGCGGCGATCGATCCCCAGCCCTCCTCGTCGAGCGCGGCGGCAGAACCGCAGCCGGCCAGCACCGCGATGCGCGGCGCGAAGCAGCGCTGGACCAGCTCGGCGGGGCCGACCTCGCCATCAGCCAGGAGCAGCGCGCGCCAGCGTCCCAGCTGTCCCACGTGACTCCCGACATGAAGCAAGGCGGCATCATGCGCCGCCCACAGGCGATCTCGGGTCGCGGGCAACCCTGTGTACGTTCCGGACACCTGCACTCCGGACACCTGCACTCCGGATCCCAGCACGCCGGCGACCACGAGGCCCTCGATCGCGGCGCTGGGGAGATCACCGCGTGGATCGGCGATGACGGTCTCGGGGCCGGCGCCACGTGACTCCGGACCGCTCGCTTGCAGCCCCAGCACGCGCACGAGCGGACGCCTGGCGATGCTCGGCGCGCCATCGTCATCGCGCAGCGCGGCCAGCGGCACCTTGCCCAGCGCGCCGACCGCGAGCACGTGGAGGGTATCGCTGGCCGGGCCCGGTGGGACGATCATCCGCCCCAGCGCGCGCGCGGCACCTCGGTTCCCGGGGTTCGCGAACAGCTCGCCGGCCCACGTCCGCGCCAGGCTCGCATCGCCCACGTCTTCTCCGGTGACCTGCCCCGCGGCGATCCGCAGCCGATACGCGCGCTCGAAGCCCCGCCCGACCTGGCGCCACGCCGGGGCGATGACGATGACCAGGTCCCGTGATCGCCATGCCGACAGCACGTCCTCGACGGTCGCGCCGGGCATCGCGGGCGAGCTCGGCGACGGCGTTCCGAGGTCCAGCGATTCGCGCTTGCCAGTGATCACCTCGTCCGCGGTCGCCCGCAGCATGTCGCTCGCGTCGAGCTCGAGCACGACCGCGAGGACGTCGCGCCAGCGGCCGTGCCGGGCCAGCAGCGCGATGAGCCCGTCGTAGGGGCCACGGTGGCTCACGACGAAGTAGGCAGACCGGGCGCGCGCGGTGGTGCGCAGGGCGGCGACCATCGCAATCGCGCGCCGGTAGTGGAACTCGGCGACCAGGTCGCCAAATGGCCCCCCGCGCAACGCGGAGAGCTCGGCGCGGGTGCGCGCGATCTCCCACGACCAATCGGCATCGGGCGCATCGAGGCCCTCCGCTCGGGTGAGGTAGCCATCGGCCTCTGCGAGGGCGCCACGCTCCGCCGCGAGAAACTCGCGCACCAGCAGGGTCTCGAAGCCCTCGCCCTCGGACGTCGTGGTCTGGTCCAGCAAGGCAAGGGCGGTCGCGGGATCCTTCCGCCGCAGCAACCAGGCCCGGTTGATCGCGATCGACCCCGACAGCTCCGAGGCTCCGCATTGCTCGTTGGCCTTGGTGGCCTCCGCCATCTCGTTCATCGCCAGGCCATCTTGTTGTGCCTCCATCCAGCACATGCCGCTCTTGAAGTGCGCCCAGGTCCGGTTGCACGGCGTGACCGCTCGGTCGACCGCGCTCGTCGCCGCGGCGGTGGCACCGCGGGTGTCTCCCACCCGGCGAAGCGCGTCGGACCGCGCCATGTGCGCCGCGACCTCGAGGACGGGATCGTGCAGCCGCTGCGCCATCCGCAGCGCTTCGTCGGCCGCCGCCAGCGCCGCCCTGAAGTCGCCGACCTGCAACGCCGCCTGCTCGAGCGAGATCGCATCGCTCGCCCGCGCACGATCCTCACCGGCGAGCGTGTGGGCGACCAGGGCGAGCGTGGCGTGGAGTCGTGCCAGGTCACCCGCTCCTCGCCGCAGCTCGAGGTAACTCAGGAGCTGGTGCGCATCGCCATAGCGCGGTCCAGCGAGGAGCTGATGGGCGAGTATTCCGACCTCCTCCAGCTCGCCCACGGCCCGATAGCCCTTCGCGGCCATCACGAGGTCGTGCGGGTCATGGCTCCGCTGGTAGCTCGCGAGACAGAGCTCGATGCCCTGGCGCGGGCTCCCGGATCCGACCTCCTGTTCACACGGGGATATCGGCGCGCGCGACACGTGCACGAGCCACCAGAGCAGCACTCCCGCAATCGCCCCAGCCGCGCTGGCCCAGGCGACGATTACACCCCACCTGCTAGTTCGCCATTCATGGCGTCCGAGTGACTTCACCATCGATTCTCCCCGTGGACTGCTACTACGTTCAGCCACGGCACCAAGGTATCACACACAGTACAGCACAACCGAGGTTGACCCTGCCAATGTGGGCGCCTACTCTCGTTTACATGCAAGAGGCCTCCTCGGTTGATAGCATGATCATCCGGAGTGACGATCTTCCGACCACGGAGTCCCAAAACGCCCCAGGCGGGCGGGCGCCGAGGTCGCGCATCGATCGCCCGGCCGAAGCAGCGGCCCTCGCGTGCGTGCACCGCAAACGCCCCAAGGAGGCACTGAACATCCTTGTATCCGTCTATGGTCGCCACATCAAGGCGTTCGCACTCCGGATTGTTCGCAACCGTGAGCTCGCCAAGGACATTCACCAGCAGGTGTTTCTCGAGGCCCTTCAGGGGATCGACCGGTTCGAGGGCCGCAGCAGCCTGTGGAGCTGGCTATGTGCCATCGCGTATTATCGTTGCCTCGACGAGCTGCGGCGTCTCCGGCGGGCAAGTGTCAGCAATGACATCGAAATACTGGAGACGCTCGCCGGGCATGCGGACCCACCGGCGGATGTAGATCGAGTCGCCAAGCGACGCGCCCTCGAGCAATGCCTGGGGAAGCTGACGCTTGGCATGCGCACCGAGCTGCTGATGCGGTGTTTCTTCGGCCTGACCTACGCCGAGATCGGTGAGACAGTCGGTTCCGCCCATGGCACTGTACAAGTGCGCATATCTAGAATCTTACCGCGCCTGCGGCAATGCCTGCGAAATGAGGGACTCGCTCGATGAGCGCGCGCAAGCGGGACGCTGCGGTGGAGGCAGACGACCTGGCCGATGCGCCGTTCCTGGATGACGCAGAGCGCGCCGAGTCCCGGTGGCTGCTGGCGCGCGAGCGCGATCCCGGCGCACCGGCCCCCTCCGCCGAGCTCGCCGCCGACTATGCCGAGCTCGAAGACCTGCTCGGCAGCTTGCCCTCCGACGGTTCCGACGAAAGCTGGCAGGATGACGTGTTGCGGGCCGTGGCCGCTGCCGCCTTGCCCTCACGGCCGGGGTGGCGCGCGACGATGATCCGGTGGGCCATGCGAGGGACGCTGGCCGTGCCCGCGGCCGTCGTGGTGTGGTGGCTGATCCCGCGTCCCACGCCACTCCCGCCTGTCCCCGAGATCGAGGTCGTGTTTCACGATATCGGCACGACACGCAGCGCTCCCGACGAGCACGTTGTCGGTGACCGCCTCGTCGTGACGGCGCGGCCTCGCAAGGCCGGCGATCTGCGGATTTACCGCGCTGATGGAATCCTGGTGGCCAGGTGCCCGAGCGGCCCGGGATGCAGGGGCGAATCCCCCGGAGCGCAGACAATCGACATCTCGCTCGACGCTCCCGTGCAATACCAGGTGATTCTTGCCGATGGCTTGAGCGATGCTCCGCCGGATGCGGCGATGGACGTGTATCTGGCCGCGGCGCGCACCGCGAACGCGCACATCATTATTCTGGATCCGCCGATCGACGTGCACTGAATAGCTCGGTCGACGGCGTTTTTTTTCGATCAGGTGTTTGGATTTTGCCAGACGCTTCGCCGAACCCATCATGCTGACGAGATCGTCTCGTCGCGCATCACCACCACGTCACCACGCACAAGGAGCCTTCCTGTATGAGCAAGAATTACCAATACTTCACCATCCCGTACGACCTCATCCCGAAGGACCCGCCGCCGCCGTACGCGGTGTGGTTCGCCAGCTGGTCGACCACGCCACCGATCATCGAGCCCGGCATGGCCTCGCCCGTCGTCGTCTGCGCCACGGAGAGCGCGGTCCCCGCGGGGGCGATCGTGCTCGGCTATAGCAGCAAGGATCCACCCCCGCCCCCGCCCTTGCTGGCCACCACCGATCTGTCCGAGTACCAGGCAACCGTCAACCAGTGGCTTGATCTGAGCCGTAGCGCCGACGAGTAACCGCGCGCCCCTGCACGGCCACGCGCGGCTCACGTCGACGCCACACCCCGACCACGGAGCATCCCTTGCCTTCCATGGCCCCATCGTCTCAGGCACTGGTCGTCGGTGTCTCGAGATACCTGCATGTCGGCAAGCTTCGAACCACCCTGGATGTGCCGGGGGTCCGCGACGTGCTGGCGAGCCCAGACTGCTGCGCCTATCCACCCGATCGCGTCATGGTCCTCGAGGAAGAAGCGGCGACCCGTGACAACCTCCTCGAGGCCCTGGGGGCCACGTGCGACCGTGCGACCGCGCCTGGCTCGCGAACCTTCGTCTACTTCTCGGGCCATGGGGGCCAGGGCCTGGACGGTTCGTCGTATATCCTGCCTGTCGACGCCCGCCGGGGGCAGTATCAGAGCACCGCGATCTCGGCGCGTGTGCTGTCCCAGCTCCTCGATCGGTGTGCGGGCGAGCTCACCGTGGTGCTCGACAGTTGCCGCGCGGCGGGGATGGCGGGCCCGGAGGCAGCGGCCTCGCCGGAGGGGGCGCACCTCGGCCTCACGGCGTTTGCCGAGTCGTTTCGCAGCGAGATCCACGCCCGGGGGCGCGTCGTGTTCGCCGCGTCCGCCGCCGAGGGCAAGTCGTTCGTGTCGCCCGAGGCCCCCTACGGCATCTTCACGGGCCACATGCTCGATGGCCTTCGCGGCGCCGCGTCCACCAACGGAGGCGACGTCACGGTGGCGCAGCTGTTTGACTATCTCCAGCAGCGTGTCGTCCTGTCGTCCGGCACGGCGCAGCGCCCGTCGTTCATCGCGAACACCGAGGCATTCTATCCGCTGACCCGGTATCCGCGCCCCGTCGCGCCGAGCCCGGTGTTCGAAAAAGACGTCTACCTCAGCTACGACCGGGGCGATCCCGCCCTGCGCGACTGGGTCACCAGGACGCTTCAGCCGGAGCTCGAGGCCGGCGGCTGCTCGATCTGGAACCACGACGACCTCGGCTACAACCAGCTCGTCGTCGAGGAGGCCGTCGTGAAGAGCCGCTACGTCGTCGTGCTGCTGACCCCATCGTACCTGAAGGATCGGTTCAAGGAGTTCACGACGACCATGGCGGTGCTGCAGGCCGTGCACACGCGCACGCCCCGCTTCGTCCCCATCCTGCGCGAGCTGTGCAACCTCCCGCTCTGGATCCAGGCGTTTGGCGGCCTGGACATGACACCCCGGAAGACCATGGAGCTCCGTGAGTCGATGAGTCGCCTGGTCAAGCGCCTCAGGAAGCCACCGCACGAACGGTGACGGGGAACGGTGCACGACCGTCCACGCCACGGACCGGGTCGTTGATCAGCTGCGTTCATCTTCTCAGGCGAAAGGAGCACGAGCCATGACTCGATGCATCGGTATTCTGGCAGGTCTCGTGGTTGCAACTGGCGTTGTGCTCGGCAGGGATCTCTTATGAATAGCCGGATCGAACATGCCGCCCGTCACGCGAGCTCTTTGCCGGCAGCGGCGCGCGTGCAACCACCCGGAGATACGCGGCCGATTGCCTCACCGGTGCCGTCCACGCACGAGTTCGACCTGTTCATCGTTCACGCCAGGGCCGACGCTGGCTTTGTGCGGGAAGACTTGCTTCCGGCGCTCGAGCTGCCGCGCGATCGGGTGCTCCTCGTCGACGAGCTACCGCTCGGCGGCCTGGTCGTCTCCGAGATCGATCGGGGCGTGTCTCGTAGTCGCTATACCGTCGCGGTGCTATCCCCCGCGTACCTCGAAGACCGCTGGGCCGATTTCGGCGCCGAGCTCGCAACCCACCTCAGCCGGAAGGACACGCGGGTGGTCCCGTTGCGCCTGGCTGCCTGCGAGCTCCCGCTTCGCCTCGATGCGCGTGTCGCGCTCGACTTCACGGACAAGGACCGCTGGGCGTGGGAGACCGCACGCCTGCGCGGCCTGCTGCACGGCCCTGCCCCGGTCGCCCCGCCGCCCCCGTATCCCGATCCCCACAAGCGCGCTCGACGCCGCTGGAGGTTCGGGCTCCTCACCGGGGCGGCGGCTGGGGCTGCCGTCGTGCTCGCGGGTGCCTTGCTGGGGGCCAAGCACCCTACCCTCCCACCGCCACCGGATGACATGGTGCGGTTCGCCGCGGCGAGCATCCGTCTGGGCGTGTTTGAAGCCGCTTCGAGGCCCCAGGCGTGCAGCACGCTGACTCCGCGCGAGGACTGCGCGGTCCTCGACCACCCAGAGCAGGTCGCCGAGACGCCCGTGGCCTCCTTCGACCTCGACCGCCGGGAGGTCACCAACGAGGAGTTTGCCGCCTGGCTGAACGCGAACATCGATCTGTGGCAGTTGCTGCCGTACAGCATTGTCACGACCCGGGGAGCTTCCCCGATCCCGTTCGTTCGCACGGAGAAGTGCGGTGATGGGCTGACGATCACGCCAGACCAGCGCGCCCACGTGACTGCCGAGACGGCCCGGTGGCCGGTCGTGTGTGTGTCCTGGTACGGCGCCGACGAGTACTGTCGCGCCCACGGCAAGCGCCTGCCGCTCGAGGCCGAGTGGGAGCTCGCCGCCAAGGGCGCCGAGGGCCGGCCGTTCCCGTGGGGGGGCGATCCGCCGCGGCAGGATGGCGTGGCGTTCGAGCTTCGCAACGCGGCGGCGGTGCATCCGCGAGTCGTGGGCGCCTCACCGCAAGACGTCTCCCCCGAAGGCGTGTACGATCTGGGCGGCAACGTCGCGGAGTGGGTCGAAGACCGTCGCGGCAGCCCCGGCGAGAAGACGCTTCGCGGCGGGAGCTTCGCGAGCACCGGGCCATGCCACTTGCTGGGCTCGGGGGGCGTGCGCATCGCCCCCGACAAGTACAAGAAGGACGTCGGATTTCGCTGTGCGCGCAGCGTGTTCGAACAACCACAAAATGACAGGCGGTCGTGATGATGACGATGACGAATCGACGGCGTATGTGGGACCGGGATGCGAGCTCGGCGGTTGCGGTGCTGGTGGCGATGGCTGCGATGGCGGGGTGCACCGCCCTGCCGCAACCCCGCAGCGTCCCCCCGCAGGAAGCGGGCGGCTCGAGGTCACGGGCGATCCCGGACGCGGAGCGCGGCATCCACATCGAGCGTGAACGACTCGGCTTTGACCACACGCTCCAGGTGCGCCGATCCAGGAGCGGTGTCCCCCACGAGCTCCATGACGGCGATGCGGTGTGGGCCGGAGAGCGACTCCACGCATCGATACTGACCTCCGAAGACGCGTATCTGTATCTCGCGTTCTGTACGAAGCAGGGGTTGTCGGTATATCCCTCGCCAGGTGGCATTCGAACCCGGGCGGGCGAGCCCCTGCTCGTTCCGCAGGCGGGCGAGGAGCTCGTCTTCGATGGCGATCCCGGGCCCGAAGTGCTGTACGTGATCCTGAGCCGCACCGAGCTTTCCCATGCAGACCCGCACCTGGCACAGGCGCTCGCGGCCAAGCGACCTGGCAATGCGCCCGTGGACTGCGGACCGAGCCTCAACGCGCAGCTGGCGAAGCCCTCGAGCCACGCCGGCACCGCCACGCCTCCGGCGCCGGACTCGACCGGCGTGGTGCGCGGGGTAGCGGTTGCCAAGAGACCGCTGCCCCCCACCCACGCGCGTGATGGCCATGGGCCGTCGAGCTCCGCCTCTGCGAAGCCGCCCCGCCGACGTGCGGGTTCGTCCGGTGCAGCCGCTCCCGCCAGCCCTCCCCCGGATCCGGACTTCGAGCGGAACCCGGGAGACATCGTGTGGTATAGCGTCGATGCGGCGACCGGCCCGGTGGACGTCGTGGCCGCGGATGACGCCGGCATCGCGGTCGTGCGCCACGCGTTCACCCACGTAACGCAGGCGTCGCCGCCGTGAGCGGGGCGATGTCCCCGGTGAGTTGCTGCGTGGGAAGGCGGCGCCGGAGCCGCGGCCGGGATCGGCTCGTCGGCCGGCGAGCCGATCCGCGCGGCCAGGATCGGCGGTCATCGTGATAGACTGGGCGGTATAGCGGCGTTGACGAGCACGCGTGGCTCGACGAGAAAGGCACGATCGTGAAGATCGATATGTTCACCGAGATCCAGGACCCCAAGCCCTGGGCTCCCGATCACGAGCACCGGCGCATCCTCGAGACGCTGGAGCAAGCCAAGCTCGCAGATGAGATGGGCTACGACTGCTTCTGGCAGGTCGAGCACCACGGAGGTGGCGAGTTCAGCCTGTCGTCCGCGCCGGAGCTGATGCTCACGGCGATCTCGCAGCACACCAAGCGGATCCGGCTCGGCCATTCCGCCGTGCTGGCGCCGTTCCGCTTCAACCACCCGATCCGGATCGCCGAGCGCGCGGCCTACCTCGATCACCTCAGCGGCGGCCGGGTCGAGCTCGGCCTGGCCCGCTCCACCATCCCCGAGTGGCGGACGTTCAACATCGCGGCGGACGAGGCGCGGGATCAGATGCAGCAGGCGTTCGAGATGATCCCCAGGATGTGGACCGAAGACCGGTTCTCGTGGAAGAGCAAGTACTTCGATATCAAGGATCTCTCCGTCGTGCCCAAGCCGTTTCAGCGGCCCCACCCGCCGCTCTGGCAGGCGAGCTCCAGCCTCGCGTCGTTCGAGCAGGCGGGGCGTAACGGCGTCGGCGCGCTCGGGGTGACGCTGTGGGCGCCACCCTCGCAGGTGCGCGAATGGATCGATCTGTATCGCCAGGCGGTGCGCAGCACCAAGCAGCCTGTCGGATCCTTCGTCAACGATCAGGTCGCCTTCTTCACCTTCGTCCATTGCGCCGAGACCGACGAGGAGGCGATGCGGAACGGCGCCGCCATGGCCGCCGCCTGGTACAGCAACGTGGCGTTCACCTTCTTCGAGGCCAAGGAGATCTTCTTGAAGACGGCCGCCGAGCAGGAGGCGCTGCTCAAGGATCCGGCGGGCGGCGGGCTCACCGGGCAGTTCTTGCGCGATCAGGCGGCCAAGGGCATCGCTCCGCCCAACCAGGCGCAGATCGTCATCGGCCGGATCATGCAGGGCGAGACGGTCTCGGATGAAGAGGTGTTCGACGCCCTCAGCGTCCAGGACTCGCTGATCGTGGGGAGCCCCGAGACCTGCCGCCGCAAGATGAAGACCTTCCGGGATCTCGGCATCGACCGCCTGATGTGCTTTCAGCAGGTCGGGCGGCTGCCCCATGACAAGGTGATGAAGAGCATCCGCCTGGTGGGCGAGATCATCCCGGAGTTCGATCCGCGCTGAGGGGGCACGACCGGGACCCGTGAGCCTATCCGTGAGCGTGGCCGGCGCTGGATTGCTGTTCGAGCTTCTCGATCCGGCGTCCGAGCTCCTCGACGTGCTTGCGAATGGACTCGAAGGCGTGGCCCGGATCCATGTCCTCGAAGCGCTCCCACATATCGCGGTCGAGGCGCTCGAGCCCGCCCACGCGTGGCCCCGGATCGTCCTCGAGCTTCGCCTGCAGGGTCTTGCGCTCCTTGCCGCGCTCGACCTGGATCGCGACGACGTCGCCCTTCTTGCGATCGGCGATCGCGTCGATCACCTCTCCGGCCGAGCGCACGACATCGGCGTCGACCTCGAGGATGACGTCACCGACCTGCAACCCGGCACGCGCCACCGGGCTGTCCGGCCGGATCTGGTCGACGAGCACGCCTCGATCAGCGGGTGCTCCGAAGAACTTGCGAAGCTCGGGGCTGATCTGGATCGCGGCGAACCCCAGCCGGCCGCGCCCCGCGGTCACCGTGACGTGGACGTCGTTCGTATCGGGCGACAAGGCAGAACTGGATGGCTTCTGATCCTTGGGGGCCGCCGCCACGATCCCCGTGGCGCCGCCGACCGCCGCGATCAGCGCGAAGATGATCGTACGTTTACGCATGGGTTACTCCTTTTGGTGATGTGGTCTGGTCAACACGGATGTGACCGATGATTGTCCCGTGGTTATTCCCCTGCGAATTGCCGCTCCTCGATAAACGTGCGAACTTCCGTCCCAGGAGGACGCATGTCGCAGCCGAAGGGGACCGACTGGCGCACGGAAGGCGTGAAGGTGGTGAAGGCGGGGACGCTCGATGCGAACACCCCGCAGACGCCGGGGATGTCCCGGGCGGCGGCGATCACCCAGGCCCGGGTGGGCGCGGAGAAGCTCTGGGCGGGCACGGTGACCATCCATCCCAACGCCAAGACCGGGGCGCACCACCACGGAGATCTGGAGTCGGTGATCTACGTGATCACGGGCAAGGCGCGCATGCGCTGGGGCGAGCGCCTCGAGCACCTCGCCGAGGCCGGCCCCGGCGACTTCATCTACGTCCCGCCCTACGTCCCCCACCAGGAGATCAACGCCGCCGACGAGCCGCTCGCGTGCGTGCTGATCCGGAGCGGCCAGGACCCCGTGGTGGTGAACCTGGACATCACGCCGGTGGAGGATCCCCAGGAAGTGCACTGGGTGGACGACGTGCACCCCGCCCCGAAGCGCTGAGGCGGGCCGGCGCGGCCGGCGCGTTGCGCACGCTCACGCCGGCCGTCCTGGGCGGCGCGACAGCCGGGCGAGCACGCGCCGCGCGCCCGTCCTGACGATGAACCAGGCGCGGCGATAGAACTGGCGCAGGTACGCGACCTGGATCAAGACGACGAGCCCGATCACGATCGCGCGCAGGGGCTCGGTGCGGCGATACAGCCGCTCGACATCGAACGCGAGGTTCGGATCGCGCGTGTGGATATCCTTGAAGAAGATGTCGAACGCCAGCGTGACGCCGAGCTCGTTGAAGATCAGCGCGGCGCCGACGCCGTAGGCGATCGCGACGAGCTTGCGGATGAGCGGGCGGAACGCGAGCAGCGCGGCGGCGGCCGAGAACACCAGCAGCGCGAAGCCGCTCATGTACGCGGCGCGCACCACGCCGCGCGGCGCGACGTCGAGGCGAAACGACAGGTAGACGACGCCCCGGACGACCATCAAGGTGAGGACGAACGACGCCAGGGTGAGGAAGGCGAGATCGCGGTGGCGGTTGACGACGAGCTCGCGCCACACCCGCCGGATCGAGCCGCGCTGGACGTGCGCCGCCGCCACGGCCACCGGCTCCGCGACGCGATCGGTCAGGAGCGCGTCGATCGCGCGATCGGCGTCGACCAGGCGCTTGCCGAGGGTGCGCAGGAGCGCGACCGCGACCTCGGGGCGGCGCTCGCGCAGGCGGTCGAACTCGGCGTCGCGGATCACGAGCAGCTCGACGTCCCCGGTCGCGCTCACCGTCGCGGACCGCAGCTCGCCGGTGAGCGAGGCCATCTCGCCGAACGCGCTGCCGGGCGACAGGGTCGCGAGGACGCGCCTGGTTCCCCCGCGCGGCTCGACGATGACCTCGGCCTGGCCCTCGGTGAGGACGAAGACCTCGGCGCCGGCCTCGAGCTCGGCCACGATCCGATCGCCGGCGCGGTAGCGCGCCACGCGGGCATGCAGGACCAGCTCGGTCAGCGTGGCGTCGTCGAGCGGCGCGAGGAACTCGACGTTGCGCAGCAGCGCCAGCCGCGCCGGGGATACCCCACCGGGGGCCTCCCCCGCGATCGATCGGTTGGCCTCGGTCATCGCGTGCCTCGCAGCCCGAGCCACGCGCGGCGCGCGACCGCGTTCCAGAACGTCCGGAAGTACGTGAGCTGGAGCAGCACGGCGGCCGCCATTCCCGCCGCGATCACGCTCAGCTCCTGCGCGTACTCGGGATCGAGGTTCCAGAACAGCGCGAACTCATCGAACACCAGGCCCGCGCCGAGGCCGAACACGAGCGCGAGCGCGCGCAGCGCACGCCGGCCGAGCGGGCGCAGCGCGGCGAGCCCCGCGCCGGCGATCAAGATGAGGCCGTAATTGAAGTGGTGGACGTGCATCGGGTTCGGATCAGTGCCCGGCACCAGCGCGAACAGCCGGCTCTCGAGGTGGAACTTGAGGATCAGGTGGACCACGAGGCGCGCGCCGCCGAGCGACGCGAGGAAGCCGACCAGCATCCAGAACGGCGGCTCGGCGCCCCGCTGCACGACGAGCCGGTGAAACAGCCCGCGCGTCGAGCCCCGCGTGACCCGCGCGCCGCGCCGGTGCTGCGCCGCGTGGCGTTCCTGGATCGCGATGCGAAGCTCGCGCGCCGGGAGCCTGGCGGCGTGGAGCTCGAGGAGCTGGCGCAAGAAGTCGTCGCGCACCGCGACCTCCGTGGCGAGCTCGCGCGCGAGCGGGAGCGCGACGGCGGGGAACTCGCCCAGGACGGCGGCGAACCCGGCGCGATCGATGATCGCGAGCGTGGCCGGCGTGTGCGCCACGACGGCGAACGGCGTTACGTCCTCGGTGAGCAGCGAGGACGTGCCGAACCGATCGCCGGCGGCCATCCGCGCGCGAAGCGTACCCCCGAGCTCGCGGACCTCGACCTCGACCTCGCCGTGCACCACGACCACGAGCCGCGCGTCGCTCGCTTCGTCGCCGTGGCGCTGGCCGGCGGTGAGGTTCATGATCTCGAAGCGACGCGCGATCCGTCCGACTTCGTCCGGGCGAAGGTGCTCGAAGATCGCCACGTTCGCCAGCACGGCCTCGAGCTCGGACATCCTCGCTATCCTACCCGGTGTCATCACGCCCTTTGATCGAGGGGCGGCGGCGATGGGGTCACCTGCCCTGGCGTTGCCGGCGTCCAGGACGCGCCGCAGCCATCGGCAAAGACGACTTATGCTTACAACACCGACATCAGGGCAATTTATCCTATCAGATTACTTCCTATGACACGGTTTATGATCTTGATCTAGAGTGAAATTTAACCTTGCTCTTACTTGGGCACACGTAACGTGGGCCCTCGTACCTCAAATTTACACGGGACTACACATGGATGTTCAAAGGTTCAGGAAAGCAGCTTCCGGAGGCGCCGTGGTGGTGGCGAGCCTCGCGACCTCATGGGTCGTGGCGCAGGCAGTCCCCGCTTCGCCTATCGACGCGCTGCTGAAGACGCAACGTGAGGCGACCGTGACTGCGCTGGAAACGGCGATTGCACAAGGCAATGACGGCATTGGCCCATTGCCCAGCTTCTTCATCCCGGATGACGAGGACAGGCAGGAGGATGACGCGCTGGTGCGAGCGCTATGGCAGCGGCTGGAGAACGGACCTATCTCGCAGCAGAGCGTCATACATTTGCTCCAGGAAACCGACACGCAGCGCATGCGCGAGCGTGCCTACAGCGTTTCGGCCCGGCGCCTTGCCGATGAGGGTAGTCCCTCGCCGACACTTACCACCACGCTGCAGTGGAGCCAGCTCGGCCCGCAGAGCGCGCTGTCGGAGTGGAACGGCAGCTTCTACGACGGCCTCGACTCTGGCCGCGTGGCCACCGTGCGCGCGGATCCGGCCGACCCGAAGGTGATCTACATCGGCGCCATCGGCGGCGGCATCTGGCGGACTCCCGACATCACGATGACGACGCCGGTCTGGACCCCCCTCACCAACACGCTGGGGACGATGTTCATCGGCTCGTTCGACATCGATCCGACCAACTCCAACATCATCCACGCCGGCCTCGGCGACTACTGGGAAGGCAACCCCGGCGGCGTGATGGTGAGCAGCAGCGATGGCGGCGCCACCTGGGGCCCGCCCAGGCCGCTCAACGTGATGCTGAACGGCACGATCGTCCACGCGGTCAACGTCCGCACCGTCAAGATCGATCCGAACGACCACAACAACATCCTGGTCGCCGCCGACGTGGGCCTGTTCCGGTCCACCGACGGCGGCGCGACGTACCTGCCGATCGATCTGCCCAACACCGCGCTCTACGGGACCGACCTCGAGGGCACCTTCAGCATCGTCTACACGGGCACGACCGCAGGCCAGTCCACGTTCCTGGTCAGTGGCAACTACGCGTGCCCGGGCACGTACCCGCCGTCGTTCAACCAGCCCACGACGGGGTTCTTCGTCTCGACGTGCTCCGGGCTCGCCGCCGGCAACGGCAACCTGGGTGACATCTGGAAGAGCATCGACGCCGGTGCGACCTGGACCTCGACGCGCGTCGCGGGGACGCTGCCGGTGCCGATCGAAGTGGATCCCACGCCTGGTGGTACGTTCAGGCCCGTCGAGATGGGCCGGATCAACCTGGCCGCGGTGCCGGGATCGCCGACGGCGAGCACGGCCGTCGTGTATGCCCTCGCCGGGAGCCAGACCGGCGCGAAGACGGTGGCGGTGATCAAGAGCGTCGACGGCGCCACCACGTGGAGCATCGGTGCACAAGGTGCACTTTCGACACCTACCAACCCCACGCCCGGCGCGACCGGCGTGGACTGCCTGACGATGGACATCGGCCACGGCCAGAGCCAGTACGATCTGGCGATCGCCGTCGATCCGGGCAACGCCAACAACGTGCTCATCGGTGGCAACCTGTGCGGCGCGCGGACCATCGATGGCGGCACCACGTGGCAGATGGTCTCGAACTGGCTCGCGTTCGGCGGCGCCGAGGGTAACCTGCCCTACGCGCACGCCGACTGGCACGCGGGCCTCGTGACCCGCGTGAACGGCCAGCCGATCGCCCTGGCCGGCAACGACGGCGGCATCTTCGCCTCGTTCGACGTGTTCGCCGCGCCGCGCGGCGCGGACGTGCACTGGTTCGACGGCAACGTCGGGCTCGACACCCACCTCCCCTACTCGGTCGGATCCGGGGATCCGGTGTTCGGCACCGCCCAGCTCGTGCTGACCGGCCTGCAGGACAACGGGACCCGGTTCCGGGTCAGCCAGACCGAGGCCTACCTGTCGAACCTCCCGAAGGCGTGGAATCAGATCCAGGGGGGCGACGGCTTCGGCACCGCCATCGCGAGCGACACGAAGGGCACCAACGTCACCGCGTGGGCGGTCGCCAACGGCGGCCGGCGGTTCTGCCGCGTGAGCGCCGGCATCGAGTGCTCGCGGGCCGCGCGCGTCATCAACGGCTCCGAGGTTCGTTCGTGGTACTCGGCCAACCCGCCGCTCCCCGCGGGTGACGCCAACGGTGGCTTCGCGGTGCGCTACGCGCCGCTGTACGACGCCGCCGGCAGCGTGATCACCAACTCGAACTTCAACCTGTGGCGGATGTCGACGATCCCCGGCAACATCGCCGTGATCACGCGCCTGACCACCTCGCCGCCGCCCGCGGCGCCGGGCGGCTACGTCGGGTGCGGGACCGCGGGTGTGCGCAGCATCCGCGCGGGTGGCCCCACGGCCTCGCCGTTCACCTACAACGTCAACGGGACACCGTCGCGCGTGTACGGACTGCCGCTCAGCGGTGGCTGCTTCGCGATCATCGTGGATCCCGGCAACGCCAACGGCGTGGTCTCGGTCATCACCGCCAACTCGATCCCGCAGTTCGGCGCCGAGCAGATCCAGAACACCGGCTCCATCACGTTCCCGCGTGACCCGACCCACCTCGGTGGCACGGACATCACGAAGACCTACGTGGTGTCGAGCATCGGCGACTTCGACGTCCTGCCGGCCACGAACCCGCCCACGCCGATCTCGGCGGCGGTCGGGCACGTCTTCTTCACCAAGGACGGCGGCACGACGTGGGCGCCGCTGCACGGCAACGGGACCGGCTTCGATCTGCCGAACGTCCGCGTGTACGTGATCCGGTTCGATCCCAGCGATCCCACCGATCAGACGCTGTACGCGGGCACCGACCTGGGCCTCTACCGCTCCACCGATCTGGGGCTGACCTGGGCGCGCTACGGCAACAACCTGCCGATGGTGCGGGTCCAGGATCTGTTCATCGCGCAGAACGGCTCGCTGCTCCGCGTCGCCATGTACGGCCGCGGGATCTGGGAGATCTATCCTCGATCCGACGGCGCCGCCGGCGCGATCGGCCTCGGTGACTTCGACAAGAACGGCGTCATCGACTTCCAGGATCTCGCCAACCTCACCAACCGCCTGACCAACACCCCCGCGAGCACGGAAGTGCCCGTGTACGACTCGGAGATGAACGTCACGGAAGCGGGAGCAAGTACCACCTTGGATGATAGCGACTTGAATGCCCTCCTCGCGAAGTTCGGAGGTGCGCCATGAACCGCCTCGCGACCCTCCTGACCGCCTGCGTCGTCTGCTCGGCCGCTGCCTGCGGCGACAACAGCGCCGGCAAGGTCACGATCACCCTGTTCGCGGCCGCGCCCGACGCCATCGAGCTGGGGCAATCCACCAAGCTCTTGTTCGTCGTGAGCCCGCCGGACGCACAGGTGAGCATCGAGGGCGTGGGTGACTTCACCGGCCAGACCGAGGCCGCGGTGACCCCCACCACCACCACGAGCTACCACCTGACGGCGACCAAGGGGAAAGCCAGCGCGGACAACACCGTCACCGTCACGGTCGGCCCGCAGAATGCCGTCGGGATCAAGCTGGAGCCGGCGAACAACACGCCGACCGCCGGCCAGCCCGTCGGCGTCATGGTGACGGCGGTCAGCGGCAACGGCAAGCCGGCGCCCGGCTTCCGCGGGACGGTGCACGTCTCGAGCACCGACACGAAGGCCACGCTTCCGGCGGACCTCGTGTTCACGGCGGCGGATGCCGGCGTGAAGCAGGTGATGGTGACGCTCGCGACCGCCGGCCTGAGCACGTTGACCGGCACCGTCGTCGCCAGCCCGGGCACGCAGGGCAGCGCCTCGGTGACCGTGCAGCCGGGCGCCGCGAGCGTCTACCAGCTCACGGCGCTGCCCGCGAACGCCAAGGCCGGCGAGTCGCTGGTGCTCTCGATCACCGCACGCGACGCGTTCGGCAACGTCGCCACCTCGTACGCCGGACAGGCCCAGTTCACCTCGGGCGATGCCACCGACGTCCTGCCGGTGGCCGGCGGGTTCACCGCGGGCGTCCGCACGGTGAGCCTCGCGTTCCGCAAGACCGGCAGCCACATCGCGACGGTGTCCGAGGCGGCGGGGGCGATCCCGGCCGTCGATACCAGCAGCGTCACCATCGGTCCCGCGGCGCCGTTCCAGATCGTGGTCACCGCGGCCAACGCGGCCACCATCGCGGGTACGGCGGAGGCGTTCACCGCCAGGCTGGTCGACGCCTTCGGCAACCTCTGCACCGACTACCTGGGCACGGTGCACTTCGCGTCGACCGATGCCAGCGCGGTGGTGCCGGCCGACTTCGCGTTCACCGCCGGCGACGCCGGCGCGCATGCGTTCAGCACCACGCTGAAGACCGCGGGCGCGCAGAGCCTCGCGCTCAGCGACACGGTGAGCGCGGGAGTCACGGGGGCGAATGCCTGGAGCGTGGGCCCGGCGGCCGCCGCGAGCTGCACCGCCAACCAGGCGCCGGTGTCGGCGGTGGCCGGCTCGGTCGTCGGCGTGGCGGTCGTCCTCCACGACCCGTTCGGCAACGTGGCCACGGGCTACGCCGGCACGGTCCGGCTGACCGCCACGGATGCGCGGGCCAACCTGCCTCCGTCCGTGACCTACGTGCCGGCCGCCGATGCCGGCAGCCACGCGTTCTCCGCCGCCTTGCTCACCACCGGCCCCCAGATCCTGTCCGCGACGGACACGGTGGACGCGACGATTCACTGCGACGCGGCGATCGCCGTCACGCCGGCCGCCCCGAAGCTGGCGCTCACCCTGCCCGGCAACGCCAACGCCGGGTATGCGGTGAACGTCGGGATCGTGGTGAAGGACCTGTTCGACAATGCGATCCCGAACTACGCGGGTACGTTGACCTTCGTCACGTCGGATGCCGGGGCCGGTGCGGTCGGGCCTGCCCCGCTCACGTTCACCGGCAGCGAAGGCGGGGTCGGCAGCACCACCGCAACGTTCGTGACCCTGGGCGTGCAGACCCTCAGCGCGAGCGACGCCGGCAGCCCCGCCGCGACGGGGAGCGTGGCCAGCACCGTCCACGGCCTGGTCTACACCGCGCCGACGTCGGGTCGCGTCCGCCTGGTCGCCAACGCGGTTCAATCGAATACGCAGGTGGTCCAGCTCGACCTGATCGCGAACGAGCGCCTCGAGGTCTCGTCGTTCTTCGGCGGCGGCCCCGGCTCGTTCGCCGCGGGCATGAACCTGCCGCTCGACACGACCCGGGCGGCGGCGGACACCACGCTGTTCACCCCGGGCGCCGCGTTGCCCGCCGGGGCCGGCACGCGGGCGGCGGTGGGGCGGATCGGCGCCACCGATCACGTCCTCTACACCGCGGTCTCGCGGAAGCGCGTCGCCGGGACCAACTTCACCCAGGAGACCGAGGTCCAGGCCGGCCAGGTGTTCTACTCGGTGCGCCTGAAGCTGACGCCGGCCGGCACGGTCGGGCCGATCTTCGACGGCGCGCAGCCGTCGCCGCTGTTCCGCGCCGCGGTGCGTGACCAGTACGGCGATGACTTCGTGAGCCAGGGCGACTTCGGCGTCGGCAAGCTCGAGATCCGGTAGCGCTTCGGCGGCGCCCGTCGACGCTTGACCTGATGTCTTGTTCGCGAAAAGCGTGAGTACGCGAACCGGGCCCGAAATCGAGTATGACTCCCGGCGTGGCGCGGGTCGCCACGCTGAGGGATCCATGAACCTGGCCTCCACGCTCCGTCGAATCACCGGTCTCGCCGTCCTGCTCGTCCCCGCGCTGGCGGAGGCCGCGCCCGAGAAGGGCCAGACCTTCCAGGCGCCCGGCGCCACGCTCTACGTCGAGGTCCTGGGCACCGCCGCCGGCGTTCCGCTCGTCGTGGTCAACGGCGGGCCGGGCTTCGACCATACCTACGAGCACGCCGCCATGCCGGGGACGACCTCGGCCTGGGAGACGCTGGCCAGGGCGCGCCGCGTCGTGTTCTACGACCAGCGCGGCAACGGCCGGTCGGGCGCGCTCAAGACCGGCCAGTCGTGCACGCTGGCCGATCAGATCGACGACCTGGACGCGGTGCGCGCGCACCTCGGCGCCGAGAAGATCGATCTGCTGGGCCACTCGTGGGGCGGCTACCTGGTCATGGCCTACGCGGCGCGCCATCCGGAGCATGTCCGCCACCTCGTCACCGTCGACTCGGCGGCTCCCAAGTGGACCGACACGGTGTTCCTGTTCAAGGACATTTTTCCCGAGGGCCAGGAGCGCGCCGACGGCTTCGCGTTCGCCGATGCGCTCGGCGATGCCGAGGCCAGCGCAGCCGGGATCCGCGAGTATTTTCGCTGGCTGTTCTATGCACCCGAGAAGCGCGATGCGTTCATCGCCCAGGTCGGCGCCGGGGTCTACAACAAGGCCGTCAACGAGACGCTCGACCATGACGTCCAGCGCTTCGATCTCAACCCCGAACTCCGCAAGTTCAAGTTCCCGGCGCTCGTGATCACCGGCCGGTACGACATCAACGTGGCACCGTCGGTGGCGTACAAGATGCACAAGGCCATTCCCGGATCGCAGTTCGCGGTGTTCGAGAAGAGCGGGCACTTGCCATTCTTCGAGGAGCCGGACACCTTCGTGCGCACGCTGGAGACGTTCCTGGGCCCAGGTCGCTGAGGGCCAGCGAACGCGTTCGACGGATTTCGCTGACGCTGAACAAATACAGCTACCCGGCAACCGGGATCGCACCGAGTAGCTGAAGGTAGGTGAGGCGGAAGCGGCCTGTGCTTGTTGTGGGTAAGCTTCCTGTATTTGTGCGTCATGTTGCGGGAGCTAGCACCTGCGGATTACGACGCTCCCTATACGCAATCGTTGTGTGGACGCCGGCGACGGGATCGCGGGAGCGCGCGTGGGGGATCGAGTGAGCGTGCGTGGGTCCTGTGGCCACGAAAGACCTACCGATCGTGCAGCCGATCTAGGCTCGTGGATGCCTGGTATCAAGATATGTGTGTTGCCATATCGTGCAGATTGCCAGGCGCGCGCACATTGCTTGTCGGCAAACACTTGCCGTAGCCTCGCGCCATGAGCGTGCTCACGGATCTGGTTGCCGCCCTCTCCAGCGGCACCATCGAGGTCGTGGATCTGACCGCGCCGCTGTCCGCGCAGACGCCGATCCTCAAGCTGCCGGAGCCGCTGGGCCAAACGGCGCGCTTCGGCCTCCACGAGATCAGCCGCTACAACGAGGCCGGTCCGGCCTGGTACTGGAACAACATCACCACCGGCGAGCACACCGGCACGCACCTCGACGCACCGATCCACTGGATCACCGGCAAGGACGGCGCCGACGTGTCCCAGTTACCCGCGCGCCGTATGATCGCGCCGGCGGTCGTGCTCGACTTCACGGCCCAGAGCGCCGCGGACCCGAACTTCCTGCTGGAACAGCCGCACGTCGTGGCGTGGCAGGACAAGCACGGCCCGCTGCCGGAGGGCGGCTGGCTCCTGTACCGCACGGGGTGGGCCGCCCGCTCGCACGACGAGGATGCGTTCCTCAACGGCGGCAACACCCCCGGGATCTCCGCCGCGTGCGCCCGGTGGCTCGCCGAGACGGCGCCGGTCCAGGGCGTCGGCGTCGAGACGGTGGGCACCGATGCCGGCGCGGCCCATGCGTTTGCGCCCGCGTTCCCGTGTCATTCGTTCCTGCTCGGTCACGACAAGTACGGCCTGACCCAGCTGCAGAACCTGGCCAGGCTGCCGCCGGTCGGCGCGGTGCTGTTCGTCGGTCCGCTGCCGATCGTGGGCGGCTCGGGAAGCCCGTGCCGCGCCCTCGCGCTTGTCGAGCGCCGATGAACGTCGCCGAGGTGGTCGGCCGCAGCCTCGCCGCGCATGGGGTGAAGCACGTGTTCGGCGTCGTCGGCAGCGGCAACTTCCATGTCACCAACGCGCTGGTCGCGGCGGGCGCCCGGTTCGTGGCCGCGGCGCACGAAGGCGGCGCCGCCAGCATGGCCGACGGCTACGCCCGCGTCTCCGGGCGGCTGCCCGCGCTGTCCGTGCACCAGGGCCCCGGCGTCACCAACGCGCTGACCGGGATCGTCGAGGCGGCCAAGAGCCGCACCCCGATGGTGGTGCTCGCGCCCGAGGCCACCAGCGCGCGCTCCAACTTCTTCATCGACCTCGCGGGCATCGCCGCCTCCATCGGCGCGGGGTTTCGCCGCGTGACGCCCGACCGGGTGGCGGCCGACGTCGCCGAGGCGTGCCGGTGCGCCGTCGCGGGCGCCGGGCAGACCGTGGTGCTCGCCCTGCCGCTCGACGTGCAGTCGCTGCCGGCCGGCGAGGCCGTGCACCTCACGTTCGTCGACGACGCCGTGATCGCCCCGCCGGTCGAGGTCGGCCCGCTCGTCGACGCGCTCGCCACGGCCCGCCGCCCCGTGTTCATCGCCGGCCGCGGTGCGGCCCGCGAGGCGTCCGTGGCACGGGTCCAGCTCACCGCGCTCGCCGAGCACTGCGGCGCCCTGCTCGCCGTGTCGGCCGCCGCGAAGGGCCTGTTCGCCGGTGACCCCTGGTACCTCGACGTCTCGGGCGGCTTCGCCACGCCGCTCGCGGCCGAGCTCATCACGCAGGCCGATCTGATCGTCGCGTGGGGCAGCACCCTCAACATGTGGACCACGCGCCATGGCCGGCTGATCGCTCCCGGGACCACCGTGGCGCAGGTCGATCTGGACCCCGCCGCGTTCGGTGCCAACGGTCGGGTGGACCTCGCGATCTGCGGCGATCTCGCCGGGGTGGCGCACGCATGCGCCGCACAGCTCACGCGACGCGGCGCACCGCGGCCGCCGAGCTGGCGCACGCCCGAGCTCCGCGCGCGGATCGCCGCCGAAGGCCGCTGGCGCGATGTGCCCTACGTCGACGAGGGCGGCGCCGGCCGCATCGACCCACGCACCCTCAGCATCGCGCTCGACGACCTCCTCCCGGTCCAGCGCACCGTGGTGATCGATTCGGGCAACTTCATGGGCTACCCGTCGATGTTCCTGACCGTCCCCGACCCTGCCGGCTTCTGCTTCACCCAGGCGTACCAGTCGATCGGCCTCGGCCTGTCGAGCGCGCTCGGCGCCGCGATCGCCCGCCCCGATCGCCTGACCGTGGCCGCGATCGGCGACGGCGGCTTCCTCATGTCGGTCGCCGAGCTGACCACCGCGGCCCGCCTCGGCCTGCCGCTCCTCATCGTCGTGTATGACGACGCCGCGTACGGCGCCGAGGTCCACCACTTCGGCCCCGGCGGCCACTCGCTCGACACGGTGACCTTCCCGGACACCGATCTCGCCGCCATCGCCCGCGGGTTCGGCTGCGCCGGCGTCACCGTGCGCACCCCGGGCGACCTCGCCGCCGTCCGCGACTGGATCGCCGGCCCGCGCAGCCGCCCGCTCGTCATCGACGCCAAGGTGGTTTCGTCGCACGCGTCGTGGTGGCTCGAGGAGGCATTCCACGGCCATTGAGGTTCGGCGGGTCAGCTTGCCGCAGCAGCGCGGATCGCGGCGCGCATCGCCTCGACATCGGGCGCGACGAACCGGCGGCCGTGGCCGGGCAGCACGTGCGTGAAGTGCAGCGCGGCGAGCTTGGCGATCGACGTCAGCTGCTCGGGCCACGAGTACCAGCACACGTCGCGGCCGGCCTCGAGGCCGGTCTGGTCGTCGGTGGCCCACAGGTGATCGCCGGTGAACAGGATGTCGCCGTGGAGCAGCGCGATCGAGCCGCGCGTGTGGCCGGGCACGTGGATCAGGCGCAGATCGTCCGCCAGGTCGGTGTCGCCGTCGATGATCCGCTCGCAGGCGCGCGTCGTGCCGCGGACGTCGGCGCGGTGGATCACCCGCTCGCACGCGAACCGCTCGTGGAACCTGGCATGATCGGCCACGTCGTCCTGGTGGGTGAGCACCAGGAAGCGGACGCCGCCGAGCGCGGCGATCCGATCGACGAGGACCCGGGCGAACCGCGGCGAATCGACGAGGACGTTGCCGTCGGGCCGGCGGATCAGGTAGCTCGCCGCGCCGTACGACGCCTCGCTCGCGTAGCCGCAGAACAGGACATCGCCGACGATCGGCTCCGGGAACGCGCGCGCCGCGGCACGGGCGTCGTGCTTGGTGCGCGTGCCGATCGAGCTCGTCGGGCAGGTCACCAGCGCCATCAGCGCCCGATGGTCGTCGCCGGGCGCCGGCTGGCGGGCCACGAACGATTGCCCCGCGCGATCGCTGCGCGCGAACACCGCCGGTGCCAGCTGGCGGCACAGATCGCAGTCGATGCACGACCGGTCGACGAAGAACGCCCCGCTCGCGTTATCTGCGATGGCATCCGCCTGGCGCGCCATGCCTCAGTATGGCCCCACCGGCGCCGGACGGCACGCGCGCCCGCAGCCACGACGCAGCTCGGGCTACACTCCCTGCGCCCCCATGCGCATCGCCTTCGCCCTCGTGCTTGTTGCCACGGCTTGCGGCCCAGCACCCGCGCCCGTGGCCCCGCTGTCGAACAATCACAAGGCGCCCGCTGCCAGCCACGAGCCGCTCGCCACGCTGCAACGCACGGCGTGCTTTGGCTGGTGCCCGGCCTACAAGGTCACCATCTACCGCGATGGAGCCGTCGAGTACGACGGGGAGGCCTTCGTGAAGACAAAGGGCCGGGCGAGCGGCCACCTCGGCGCCGACGAGCTCGCCGCGCTCGACGAGCTGTTCCTGAAGCACGGCTATCTCGGCCTCAAGGACGCCTACGACGATCACGACATGACCGACATGCCCTCGGCCCACACCTCGTACGCTCCGGAGGCGAACAAGACCAAGTCGATCCAGCACTACTTCGGTGATGGCAGCGCACCCCATGCGCTCATCGAGGTCGAGGCCGGCATCGACCGGATCGTCCACATCGAGCGCTGGATCGGCACCGAGGAAGAGCGCGCGAAGATGTCGCACCGGTGAGCAAGTCCTCGCAGCGCGCCTGATCGCGAGCGGTTGTGGCGATGGCCGGCCGCGCCACGTGGGCGGTTGCCGTTGCCCACCGCGCCATGTGGACGCGCTGCGAGTACCGATGGCGTATTCGGCTTGCGCGTACCTCGGTAAGCGTACCGCGGGACCTCGGGAGACCGTCGGCCGGCTTGTGACCGGCGCGAGCAAGTCGATCCCGCTGGCCCGGACGCCCCGCTCACAACCCTGTGCCTCGTGCCCACGCTCCTTCCGCCGAAAATTTATTTTCGGGAGCCCGGAGAATCAGAGAAGAGAGAAGTCAGATATATATAGTGGGCACGGCAAGCTGCCGTGCCCGCCCGTGGCAGTTTCACCGAACGTCGCGCACTTCGCACTGCAGCCGGCTGGATCGCCGTTCGTCCGCAGCATCGTGAACTGGAGCCCGACGTCATCATTGCACCCCCAGTGCAGCCCTGGAAGCAATCCGGGAGTGGCGGACGCCGGTCACGGCATCGGTCCCGACAGGACCAGCCCGGCCAGGTGATCCGACACCAGCGGCGCGAGCGTCACGCCTTCTGCGTGCTTGCGCTCCGCGTAGCCCAGCCAGTACAGCGTCACGCCGGCCGCGACCAGGACGGTGCCGCCGACCATCCCGGCGATCGCGATCCCGTTGGCGCGGTCCCCCGAGTCGACCTTGGACCGGCTGTACGTCGCGCCGGGCTGCGAGAGCTCGTTGGACAGCGAGCGCGCATGGATGCCGAACCCGATGCCGACGACCAGCGACACCGCGCCGGCCGCGCCGATCGCGATCCCGGAGATCCGCAGGCTGCGACCGGGCGCTTGCGCGGCCCGCTCCCGCGCTTCCGCCGCTTCCTCGGCGCGCTTCTGCTCGGCCGCGCGTGACGCCTCGAGCTCCTGGGCACGCCGCGCCTCGTCGGCCTTGCGGGCGGCTTCGGCCTTGCGCGCCTCGTCGGCCTTGCGCGCCTCGTCGGCCTTGCGCGCCTCGTCGGCCTTGCGCGCCTCGTCGGCCTTGCGCGCGTCCTCGGCTTTGCGCGTCTCGATCTCGGCGACGATGTCGCGCACCGTCTGCGCTTGCGCGCCGTGCGGATCCTCGGCGAGATACCTCGCATAGAGCGCGAGCGCCTTGTCGATGCGGCCGGCGAGCCGGTGCGCCTGCGCCATGTTGAACAGCAAGAGCGGGTGCGGCACCAGCTCGTAGGCCTTCGTATAGAAGGTGAGCGCGGTGTCGTAGTCACCGCTGTTCTGCGCCGCGAGCCCGGCGGCGACGTACTGCTTGGCCACCTCCTTCGCCTTCGCCTTGTCGACCGCCTGCGCCGGCGCCGGCTGGGCAAGCACGCGGACCGGACCGACCGTCACGATCGAACCAAGCAGCACCAGACGCAGGAGCACGCGCATGACTCTCCTCAATCACCAAACGGGTTCACGCTCTTGTCGCGATTCGCCTTGCGCGCCGGCGCGGGCGTGGGCGTGGGCCGCACGAACTTGATGAACTCGCTCACCGGGTGATCGGCGTGAACCACCACGCTCTTGTCGGGATACCCCGCGAGCCGGATCACCAGGGTGACGTCGCCGCCTCGACGTGGCAGCGCGCCGTGAAACGGGGTCTTGCCGATCACCGCGCCGGCGAGCAGGACCTGCGCGCCGGCCGGAACGCTCTCGACGGTGGCGTCGACGGTGGCAGCGGTCGCTGCCGGATGCGGCGTGGCCAGCTCCGTGTGAGGCCGCGGCGGCGTGGCGACGGGTGTCGCCGGTGGCTTCGGCTCGGGCGCGGCGGGCCGTGGCGGCGGCGCAGGCTCGGCCTTCGGGGCCGCCGGCGTCGCCGGCTCGGCGGCAGGCGTCGACGTCGGTGAGGCAGCCGGCGGAACGGCACCCGGCCCCGGCGTCGCGGGTTCGCCGCCGGATGGCACCGGCTTCGGCGGCGCGGGCTCCGAGGCTGCTACCGCGGGCGGCGGCGCGGGCTGCGGGGCCGCGGCAGCGTGCGAAACCGACTCGTACGACACGACCTTGGGCTCGTCACCTGCGCCCCGCCTCGCCACCGCCACGATCACGACGGCCCCCATCACCGTGGCCGCGGCCGCCATGGCGATCCAGCGGCGGCGGCGAGGCAGCCCGACCGTGGGCATCGGCCGGCTGGTGCTCGCGGCCCCGGACAGCGTCGTGACCGATGGCGAGGTGATCACCGGCCGCACGCCGCTCGAGGCAACCCCCGTCGAATGCGCTCGCTCGGTGGTGATCGCATCGATCGCACGGATCACCGCTTCGGCATTTGGCATGCGCTGCGCCGGAGACTTCACCAGCAGCTTCTGGACCAGCTCCTCGACCGCGTGCGGGACCTCGATGCCCAGCGTGGCGAGCCTGGGGACCGGCACATGAATGTGGGCGGCGAGGACGTCGCCGGTGCCCTCGCCGACGAACGGCGGGCGTCCGCTGCACAGCTCGAACACGATGCAGCCGAGCGCGTAGAGGTCCGCGCGGTGATCGACCGACACGCCGCGGCACTGCTCGGGGGACATGTACGTCGGCGTCCCCATGACCGCGCCGGTCTTCGTCATGTTCACCGAGGGCGACGTATCTCCCGCGAGCTTGGCGATGCCGAAGTCGAGCAGCTTGATCCGCTCGCCGCCCGGCACCTCCGCGTCGAGGACCAGGAAGATGTTATCGGGCTTCAGGTCGCGATGAACGATGCCCTTGCCGTGCGCCGCGGCCAGCGCACCGGCGATCTGCCGCGCGATCGCCAGCGCAGCTTGCCAGCGAAACCGCGCGCGCTCCGACCGCCGCCCCAGCGTCTCGCCCTGGAGGTGCTCCATGACGATGAACGCCGCGCCCTCGGGCGTCCAGCCGAAGTCATAGATCTCGACGATCCCCGGATGGCGGATCGCCGTGGCCGCGCGCGCTTCGTTGAAGAAGCGCATCACGATGTCCTGCTTCTGCGACAGATCCGGCAGCAGGATCTTGATCGCCGCCGGCCGGCCCAGCAGCGCGTGCTCCGCCGCGTACACCGCCCCCATGCCACCTTGACCGATCAACCCGGTGACCCGGTACTGGCCGATGGTAGCCCCCTTCATCGTGGGAGCCATAGTACCGCAGTAACTCCTCGCAACCCAAGGGATGATGGTGAGGCGCGCGTATGGTGGAAGCTGCGTGGAACCGGCTTACCGATTCCACGTTTTACAGCAGGAACGTAGCTCGCGCGGCCGGAACGGCGTCCTCGGAGCGCCGCGAGGTCCTTGCACTCACGAACCAGCGCCCGCGAGCATCATCGCCGCAATCGCGCCGAACGCCTCGGACCAGGCGGCGTTGATCTCGGGAGTCCACCGGGCACCGGCGGCCTCCGCGAGGCTGGCGAGCAACGACACGCCAACCCAGTCGTACATCTCGCGCGTCACGCGGTAGCCGACGTGCTTGGCGCCCAGCGCGCCCAGCGTGTCCTTGAGCCACGGGGCGTCTTCCAGGTGATCGAGCACGGCGACGAGCGCCCCGGTCAGCATCTCCTCCTGCCGCGCCTGGCCGCCGGCCGGAAACAAGGCCTTCGCTTGCGGATAACGGTCGAACAGGATCTCGTAGGTCCGCGTAATGAACGCGGGATTGGCGGTCGCAACCAGCTCGAAGCTCTCGCGTAGCAAGCCGACATTCAAGGCCATCGGTACCTCCGCGCCGACGATCGCTCATCCCGAACCGATTGGCTATCGGTGAACGCGCACGAGTGGCCGGCGCACGAATCACGGTAGCCTCAGGATATGGCTGATGTGGATGTGGTGACGATGCTCAATGCGGCCCGCGGTGGGTTCGAGGTCACGATCGGGCTCGTGTTCACGCGGGCGACGCCCGACGAGGTCGCGTGCGAGGTACCGGTCGGCACGCACCTCGTGCAGCCGTACGGGCTCGTCCACGGCGGCGTGTACGCCTCGATCGTGGAGACCCTGGCGAGCGTCGGCGCCGCGATGTTCGCGATGCCGAAGGGCCAGACCGCCGTCGGGCTCGAGAACACGACGTCGTTCCTGCGCGCGGTGCGGACCGGGACGCTCGTCGGGATCGCGCGGCCGCTGCAGCGCGGGCGCGCGACGCAGGTCTGGGAGGTCGAGGTGCGCGGCGACGACGGCAAGCTCGCGGCCACCGGCCGCGTGCGCATGTTGTGCCTCGAGGCCGGTGCCACGATCGCCGGTGAGACGGTGACGCTCAAACCCCGCTGACTAATTTTCATCATTCTGTTTTTATCCGGCTTGACGGAATTTCCGTCATCACGGATAAGGCGTAACATGAAGCGCCTGGTGTCACCGCTGCTGCTCCTTGTCCTGGCGGCGTGCTCCAAGGACGCCAGCTCGCCCTCCTCCTCCTCCGAAGCCAAGACCAAAGACCCCAAAGAAGCCAAGGACGCCAAGGAGATCAAGCTCCTGAACGTGTCCTACGACCCGACGCGCGAGCTCTACACCGCCCTCAACGCCGCGTTCGCGAAGCAGTGGAAGGCCAAGACCGGCCAGGTGGTGACGATCGAGCAGTCGCACGGTGGCTCGGGCAAGCAAACGCGCGCGGTGATGGACGGGCTCGAGGCCGACGTCGTCACGCTCGCCCTCGCCTACGACATCGACACGATCGCCAAGACGGGCCTGATTCACCCCGACTGGGCCAGCCGGCTGCCGGATCACGCGTCGCCGTACACCTCGACCGTCGTGTTCCTGGTCCGCAAGGGCAACCCCAAGGGGATCAAGGACTGGGATGATCTCGTGAGGCCCGGGATCTCGGTGATCACGCCGAACCCCAAGACCGGGGGCGGCTCGCGCTGGATGTACCTCGCGGCCTGGGGTTCCGCGATCAAGCACGGCGGCACCGACGCCACGGCGCGGCAGTTCGTCACCGATCTGTACCGGAACGTGCCGGTGCTCGACTCCGGTGCACGTGGCTCGACCACGACGTTCATCGAGCGCGGGATTGGCGATGTCCTGCTCAGTTGGGAGAGCGAGGCGCGCCTCGCCGTGAAGAAGCTCGGCCATGACAAGGTCGAGCTCGTGATCCCCTCGATCTCGATCCTCGCCGAGCCGCCGGTGGCCCTCGTCGACGAGAACGTCGACAAGCGCGGCACGCGCGAGGTCGCGACCGCCTACCTCCAGTTCATCTATACCCCGGAAGGCCAGGCGATCGTGGCGCAGAACTTCTACCGCCCGCGGGACGCCTCCGCGGTGGCACCGGGCACGTTCCCCGAGATCAAGCTGTTCACCATCGATGAGGTCTTCGGCGGCTGGAGCAAGGCCCAGCCGACGCACTTCGACGAAGGTGGCGTGTTCGACCAGATCACCGCAAAGTAGCCGTGAACCGCCGCTCCGCACTCCCCGGCTTCGGCCTGACGATGGGGTACACGCTCGTGTACCTATCGTTGATCGTGCTGATCCCGCTCGCCACGCTCGTGGTGAAGTCCGCGGAGCTGTCGCCCGGCGCGCTGTGGGACCTCGCCACCAGCCGCCGCGCGCTGGCGTCGTACCGGGTGACGTTCGGCGCCTCGTTCATCGCCGCGCTCGTCAACGTCGGGTTCGGGACGCTCCTGGCGTGGGCGCTCGTGCGCTACCGGTTCCCCGGCCGGGGCGTGCTCGACGCGATCGTCGACATCCCGTTCGCGCTGCCGACCGCGGTCTCGGGCCTGGCGCTCACCGCGGTGCTCGCGCCCGACGGCTGGATCGGCCAGTTCCTCGCGCCGCTCGGGATCAAGGCCGTGTTCACGCCGCTCGGGATCACGCTCGCGCTCATCTTCATCAGCCTGCCGTTCGTCGTCCGCACGGTGCAGCCGGTGCTCGAGGAGCTCGAGCCCGAGGTCGAGGAGGCCGCGGCGGTGCTCGGCGCGACGCGCCGGCAGGTCCTGACCCGCGTGATCCTCCCGGCGGTGACGCCGGCCCTGCTCACCGGCTTCGCCCTGGCGTTCGCCCGCGCGATCGGCGAGTACGGCTCGGTGGTCTTCATCTCGGGCAACAAGCAGTTCGAGACCGAGATCACGCCGCTCCTGATCATGGCGCGGCTCGAGCAGTTCGACTATGCGGGCGCGACCGCGCTCGCGCTCGTGATGCTGCTCGCCTCGTTCGCGATGCTGCTCGCGATCAACGGGCTCGGCGCCTGGGCGCGCCGGCGGGCGGGGCACGCATGATCGACGCGTCCGCGATCGCCGCGACCCAGGAGCCGGTGTGGGTCCGGCGCATCATCATCGCGGTCGGCGCCGGGTTCGTCGGGCTGTTCGTACTCGTGCCGCTCGCCGTGGTTTTCGGCGAGGCCCTGCGCCAAGGGATCGCCGCGTACGGCCGCGCGTTCGTGGATCCGGCCGCGCTGTCGGCGATCAAGCTCTCGTTCCTCGCGGCGGCGATCGCCGTGCCGTTCAACGTGGTGTTCGGCGTCGCGGCGGCCTGGGCGATCGCCCGGTTCCGCTTCCCCGGCCGCTCGGTGCTGATCACGCTGATCGATCTGCCGCTCGCCGTGTCGCCGGTGATCGCCGGCATGGTGTTCGTGCTCTTGTTCGGCAAGCAGGGCCTGATCGGCCCGTGGCTGTCGGCGCACGGCGTCCAGGTGATCTTCGCGCTGCCCGGCATCGTGCTCGCGACCACGTTCGTGACGTTCCCGTTCGTCGCGCGCGAGCTGATCCCGCTGATGGAGGCGCAGGGCAGCGAGGAAGAAGAGGCCGCGATCGTGCTCGGCGCCAGCGCCTGGCAGACCTTCCTGCGCGTCACGCTGCCCAAGATCAAGTGGGGCCTCCTGTACGGCGTGGTGCTGTGCACCGCGCGCGCGATGGGCGAGTTCGGCGCGGTCTCGGTCGTGTCCGGCCACATCCGCGGCCGCACCAACACGCTGCCGCTCCACGTCGAGATCCTCTACAATGAGTACGAGTACCAGGCCGCGTTCGCGGTGGCCTCGCTGCTCGTCGTGCTGGCGCTCGCCAGCCTGGTGGCGCGGCGCGTGATCGCCCGGCGCGTGAAGGCGACTTGACGGTGGAGGCGACTTGACGATCGATCCCACGGGGGAGGCCTCCCGCCCCGCCGGCAAAGCCGTCGGGGTCCCCCCCCGCGACGTCGCTCCGCTCATCGAGGTCCGCGGGCTCACCAAGCGGTTCGGCACGTTCCACGCCCTCGACGACGTCTCGCTCGACGTCCCGGGCGGCAGCCTCGTCGCCCTGCTCGGCCCGTCGGGCTCGGGCAAGACCACGCTCCTGCGGATCCTCGCCGGCCTCGAGCGCCCCGACCGGGGCAGCGCGCGGCTCGACGGCATCGACCTCGCGTCGCAGTCGGCGCGCCAGCGCAACGTCGGCCTCGTGTTCCAGCACTACGCGCTGTTCCGGCACCTCGACGTCTACGAGAACATCGCGTTCGCGCTGCGCGTGCGCAAGCGCCCCGACGCCGAGATCGCCGCCCGGGTGCGCGAGCTGCTCGCCCTGATCCAGCTCGAGAGCCTCGAGCACCGCCTGCCGTCGCAGCTGTCCGGTGGCCAGCGCCAGCGCGTCGCCCTCGCCCGCGCCCTCGCCGCGCGGCCCCGCGTGCTCTTGCTCGACGAGCCGTTCGGGGCGCTCGATGCCCAGGTCCGCGCCGAGCTCCGCGGCTGGCTGCGCCGCCTGCACGACGAGATCCACCTCACCACGGTGTTCGTCACCCACGATCAAGACGAGGCCTTCGAGGTCGCCGATCGCGTCGTCGTGATGAACCGCGGCAAGATCGAACAGGTCGGCGCCCCCGCCGGCGTGTTCGAGCACCCCGCGAACGAGTTCGTGATGCGGTTCCTCGGCCACGTCAACGTGTTCGAGGCCGAGCTCGCCGCGGGCCACGCCAGGATCGGCGACCTCACGGTCGCGATCGGCGAGCACACCGGCGAGGCGCGCGGCCTGGTGTACGTCCGGCCGCACGAGGTCGACATCGCGCGCACCCAGGGGGCCGGTGCCATCCCCGCGCGCGTCGTCCGCGTCACCCCGCTGTCCGGCGGCCTCAAGGTCGAGCTATCGGTGGCCTCCCTTGGATCCCGCCTGCGCGCGGACCTCGACTGGGAGCGCGGCACCGCCCTCGCCCTGCACGACGGCGACGATGTGTTCTTCTCGTTGCGCCGCGCGCGCGTGTTTAGCCACGACAGACCTCCAGCACCACCATGAAACCATCCCTCGCCATCCTCCTCAGCGCGTTGCTCGGCTCGTCCGCACATGCCCAGCCCGCGCCCCCGCCACCCACCGCTCCCGGAACGCCGGCCTCGCCCGCCGGACCACCGCCCGACCCGACCGAACCGGCCACGCCGGACGATCGTGCCACCGAACCGGCGCCGCCCCCCGCGCCGCCCCCCGCGCCACCCGTGTTCGACGCAGCCGCGATCGAGAAGCTCGTCGACGCCCGCGTCGATGACCGGCTCGCCCGGCAGCCGAAGACCGCCGGCTGGAAGGATGGCTTCTTCATCCAGGCCCCCGATGGCGGCACCCGCCTCAAGATCGGCGGCTTCACCCAGTTCGACGGCCGGTTCTTCGTCGCCGATTCGACCGATCCGCACGTCGATCAGTTCAGCTTCCGCAGCATCCGTCCGGACCTGCAGGGGACGTTGTTCGAGCACTACGACTTCCGGCTGTTACCCGACTTCGCCGGCGGCAAGCTCGTCATCCAGGACGCCTACGTCGACGTCCACTACGGCGACGCCGTGAAGCTCCGGTTCGGCAAGTTCAAGGTCCCGTTCGGCCTCGAGCGGCTGCAGGCCGAGGTCAACACCACCTTCGTCGAGCGTGGCCTGCCATCGCAGATCGCGCCCAATCGCGATCTGGGCGTGCAGGTGTCCGGCGAGCTCGCTGGCGGCGTGCTGGCCTATCAGCTCGGCGTGTTCAACGGCGTCGCCGACGGCCAGAGCGGCGATGGCGATGTCTCCGATGACAAGGAGCTCGCCGCTCGGGTGTTCGTCAAGCCGTTCGCGACCGGCGGACCGCTCGTCAAGGAGCTCGGGATCGGCGGCGCCGCCACCTACGGTGACAAGACCGGCACCCTCGCCTCACCCGACGTCGCCTCGTTCAAGACCCAGGGCCAGACCACGTTCTTCACCTACAAGGTCGGCACCACCCTCCTGGACACCGTGATCGCCGACGGTCCGCACTGGCGCGCGACCGGCCAGGGTCACTACTACGCAGGCCCCCTCGGCGTCCTCGCCGAGTACGTCCGGTCGCGGCAGAAGGTCGCGATCGACGGCACCCATCAATGGGTCGCCATCGACACCTGGCAGGCCACCGGCCAGTGGGTGATCACCGGGGGCGATGCGTCGTACAAAGGCGTCGCGCCCAGCAAGCCGTTCGATCCGCACCACGGCCAGTGGGGCGCGGTCGACGTCGCCGTGCGCATCGCCGAGCTCCGGATGTCCGGCGCCGAGGTCTACCCGCTGGGCTTCGCCGATCCGGCGAAGTCCGCGCACAAGGCGTGGTCGGCCGGTGGCGGGGTCGACTGGTTCCTCAACAAGAACGTCCGGTTCGTCCTCGACTTCGAGCGGACCTGGTACGATCGCGGCGCCAAGGCCGGCAACAAGCCGTCCGAGAGCTCGCTCGTCGGCCGCGTCCAGACCCTCTTCTGATCGGGGTGATCGGGGCCGGGTGATCGGGGCTGGGAACGCTGGACCTTTGGCGTCGGCATGAGTCCATTGCCGGCCATTCCGTCCATGTGTTACATGCCCTGGGGCTGCTCGGGGCCGCCTCACGCGGAGTCGGCCGGGTAGCCACAAGGAGGACTGATGGCGGTCGCTAGACTCACGACGCTCGTGCTTGGCGCAGGATTCGCCGCCGGATGTGGCGACAACCTCGACGCGCCCAACTTTCCCACCGCGGCTTGCGCCACGATCACGGCGCCCCACTGCCTCGAGATCCACGGCGGCGACGGCGCGGGGCTCCTGACCGCGGTCAACTCGATCGACGCCGGGACGACGATCGTGCTCGGCACCGGCACGTTCGCGATGACGAACCAGCTCACGATCCGCACGGCCGGCACGCACCTGATCGGCCAGGGCATCGACAAGACGACGCTCGCCTTCGGCACGACGACCACGCAGGTCAACGGCGTCGACGCGATCGGCGACGACTTCCTCATCCAGGACGTCACCGTGCTCGACGCGCCGAAGGACGGGATCCGGGTCGAGGCCAGCAAGGGCGTCGTGTTCCGGCGGATCCGCGCGACGTGGACCACGCCGGGAAGCTCGAGCAACGGCGCGTACGGCATCTACCCGGTGAAGTCGCGGAACGTGCTCGTCGAGGACAGCCGCGCCGAGAACGCCTCGGACGCCGGGCTCTACGTCGGCCAGTGCCAGCACGTGATCGTCCGCAACAACACGGTGACCGGGAACGTCGCGGGACTCGAGATCGAGAATACCGAATATGCCGACGTCTACGGCAACACCGCGGAGGACAACACCGGCGGCATCGTGGCGTTCGATCTGCCCGGCAACCCGATCGTCGGCCGCGACGTCCGGCTGCGCAACAACATCATCCGCAACAACAACCACAAGAACTTTGCGTCGGGCGGGACCGTCGCGAGCATCCCGGTCGGCACCGGTACGTTCGCGATGGCGTCGCGCCGGGTCGAGATCACCGGCAACACCTACGAGGCCAACAACACCGCCGACATCGCCCTGATCAGCGGGCTCGCGCTCGAGCAGGACATCGCGAAGTGGACCTTGCCGACCGCGACGCTCACCGGCAGCTACGTCGATCTCGGGCTGCTCGCGGGCGACACGCCCGGCACGATCATGAACTTCCGCGCCGAGAACATCCTGGTCTCCGGCAACACGCACAAGGGCTCGGGCACCGCGGCGGATGTGTTCGACCCGCTGCAGCTCGGCCTGTTGCTGCTCCTCGCCTACAAGGGCCAGCCGATCGACAGCGTCCTGTACGACGCGATCGGCGAGCCGGCCTTCCACTCGACCGACGCCGCGTTGAACAGCAATGCCAATCACATGTGCATCGGCGGAAACACCGGCGGCACGTTTGCGAGCCTGGCGCTCGAACAGCAGTCGGCCACGACGCAGGTGCCGTTCTTCCGCCCCGCGGCGCCGTTCGCGCCGTTCGACTGCACCGCGCTGGCCGGTGGCCCCGTCGCCGAAGTCGTCCTGCCGTAAGGTGCACGCCATGCCCGGTCCACAGGCTCTTCCGCTGCTGGTCGCCGCGTCCCTGCTGCTGTCCGCGGGGTGCGGCGGCGGCGGCGGCAGTGATGGTGGCACCGGGACGGGGGGACCGTCCGGTCCGGTCCTGGTCGACCTCGACGCGGCTCCGCCGGAGCGGTTGTCGTCGTACAACCTGTTCACCTGGGATCCGGCGACCGGGTTCGCGTTCAACGCGCGCGTCATTCCGTATGACGTGAACACCGCGCTGTTCTCGGACGGCGCGCTCAAGCAACGCGCCCTCTACCTCCCGGACGGCACGGCCGCGACCTTCGATCCGGACCGGCCGCTCGAGCTCCCGGTCGGCGCGGTCGTCATCAAGACGTTCTACTACCCAGCCGACCTCCGGACGCCGAGCGAGCACCTCACGCTGATCGAGACGCGCCTGCTCGTCCGCCATGCCGATGGCTGGCATCCCCTGCCGTACATCTGGGATGCGGCGCAACACGACGCGGTGCTCACCCCCGCCGGCGAGGTCCGCGCGATCTCGTTCGTCGATGCTACCGGCGCGGCGCAGGTCGCGAACTACCTGATCCCGCAACGCAACGAGTGCCAGAGCTGTCATGCCGAGCAGCTCACCGCGACCTCCCCGATCGAGCTCGTCCTCATCGGCGTCAAGGCGCGGCACCTCAATCGCGCCTATGACTACGGCGGCACCGTGGGCGCGCGCAACCAGTTCGACCGGCTCACCGAGCTCGGCATGCTCACCGGTGCACCGGCGGCGGCCTCGGTCCCCGCCGCGTACGACTTCCGTCCGATCGAAGCAAGCGGTCCGGCGGTGATCGCACCGGCCGATCTCGACACGGCCGCCCGCAGCTACCTCGACATCAATTGTGCGCATTGTCACAATCCGCACGGCGTTCAGGGCATGACCTCGCAGCTGTTCCTCAACCACGACAATACCGATCCGTTTCACCTGGGCGTGTGCAAGCGCCCGGGGAGCGCGGGCACCGGCAACGGCGGCCTCACCTTCGACATCGTCCCCGGTGATCCGGACGCCTCGATCCTGTACTTCCGCACCGATACCACGAAGGTAGGAGCGATGATGCCGCTGCTCGGCCGATCACTGACTCACGTTCGCGGCGCCGAGCTGCTCCGCGCGTGGCTCGCGGCGATGCCCGCCAGCACGTGCGTCACCACGCCCTGACCGACGACGATCGGCGACGCACGGATCGAGAAACGGTTTCATAACCCTGCACGCGGGCCCGCAGTTCGATACGATCGGGGCATGCCAGGATCTGGTCCGTCGGACCTCACGTTGTATGCCGAGTCGACCTGGGAATCGCCGTGGGTGTTTCACGCCATGGTAGCGCTCGAGGAAAAGCAGCTCTCCTACAAGCTCGAGGTCGTCCCGATGCCGATGCAGAGCGGCACGCGGGCCATGCTCCAGGCCGGAGCGGTCATCGGCAAGGTGCCGATCCTTCGCCACGGGGACACCTGGATCTCCGAGTCGCTCGCGATCTCCGAGTACCTCGCCGAGGCGTTCCCGGCGCCCGCCCATCCGCGGCTGTTTCCGGACAAGCCCGCCGAGCGTGCCCGCGCCCGCCAGATCATGCTGCTCGTGCGCACCAGCATGTTCGCGATGCGCGAAGCGCGGCCGACCGCGTCGGTGTTCCGCCAGCCGGTGACCAAGCCGATGTCCGACCAGGCCAAGGCGGAGGCCGCCGAGCTCGAGCGGATCGCGCTCGCCGTGATCCCCGAAGGCCGCACGACGATGTTCGAGCACTGGAGCATCGCGGACTGCGACCTGGGCCTCGCGCTGATGCGCCTGGTCGCGAACCAGGACCCGCTCGACCGCCGCCTGGTCGACTACGCGCTGGCGCAGTTCGAGCGCCGGAGCGTCCAGCGGTTCGTCTCGTTCCAGCCGACGAGCCGCTGAGCGGCCCTCCGGCGGCGTGGCCCCGGGCGCCTCACGGCGTGGCCTCGCGCGCCTGGTCGATCACGCGGCTCATGATGCGTGCGAGCTCGGGGAGGTACTCCGGATTGCCGTGCAGCACCGCGGCATCGAGCGGGGTGGCCGTCACCGCGGGGGTCAAGCGAACGATCGCGCCGACCCGATCCTCGAGGATCCGCGCGATCGGCGGCGCCTCGCGCAGGTCGACGTGGATGATCGAGGAAAACACCACCTTGCCCCCGGCGCCGCGCAGCACCGAGGTCGCGAACACGAAGCGGCCGTCGCGCGACCAGACCGGGCCGCTCTCGTCGGTGAGCGGCAGATCGCACAGCGGCGTGATCGCGCCCGTGCCACGCACCATCACCCAGAGCTCGGAGTCGGGCTTGCCGTCGTGGAGCGCGGGGCGGGCGAACACCAGCCGCGCGCCGTCGGGTGACAGCGCGGGGGACGAATCCGCCGGGCCGCCGGTCACCCCATGGATCGTGCCGTCGGGCGCGCGCTCCTCGAGGTGGGTCTCGATGTCGTGGCGCTCCTCGTTCGGGGTCACCGCGGCGTAGATGATCGTCCCGTCGGCCGCGACCGCCGGGGTGACCTCATGGCCCGCGCCGTGGGTGAGCTGCACGAGCGCGCCCGGCCGGCCGTCGTGCATCGCGAGCCGCCACAGATCGAAGTCGCCGCGGTCGCGGGTCGACGCGAACACGATCGCGCTGCCGTCGGGCGCCCACGCCGGGTGGGTATCGATCGCCGCGCCCTCGGTCAGCCGCCGCGGCGGCATCGCGATGCCGGCGGGCACGATCCACAGGCTCGTCTGGTCGAGCGTGCGGTCGCGGCTGGACGCGAACACGATCCACGTGCCGTCCGGCGACACCGCCGGGTTGGTATCGCGCACCAGGGTGGCCGCCGGCTGCACGATCTCGAACTGCCGATCGCCGTGCTCGTCGATCGAGACCAGCCGCGCGCCCTGGGGTCCGCGCTCCGACGCGACGATCGCGATCCGATCGCGCGCCGGTGGGACCGGGACCGTCCGCGCACCACAGCCGGCGAGCACGGCCCAGGACGTGAGCCAAAAGGCGCGCCGGAACCCGCGAGGGGCGACCTGGATGCCGATCCAGCGCGGCTGCACCGCGCCGCCGCCTACGGCTTGGGCGCGGCTTCGGGCGCCGGAGCAGCCGGATCCGGCTTGGGTGCGGCTTCGGGCGCCGCCGCCGGCGCCGCATCGGGTTTCGGCGTGGCGGCCTTGGTGCCCTGCTTCTTCGTCAGGTTGGACATGTTCATGTCCTTCGCGACGTCCTTGCGGTCGGGCGCGACGCCGAAGTAGACACCGACGACGAACAGCCCCAGGCCGATCGCGCTGGCAAGGCTGATCGTCCACGCCTTGGAGTTCGACTTGGATCCGCGCTGCTCGAACGAGGCGAACGCGGCCTCCTGGTCGGGCGGCCAGGACGTGACGAGCCCGCGGCTGGACGTCACCGCGCCGGCCGCCATCAGGATCGCCATGCCGAAAAGCGTCAGCGCCGAGATCGTCAGGATCACGAAGACCAGGATCCCGGCGACGAAGTCGAGGTCAGTCACGGCTGTGCTCATCAGGATCCTCCCAGGACTCGATCTCTACGGGGAAATCGGGTGGGTTGCAATTGTCGGATGGTTTCGTTGTCTCGTGCGTTGAAGACCAAGACTACCCCTTCGACAGGGCTTGAACGGCGGTATGACACCCCCCATCGCGATGCGTTCCCGATTTCTGCGCGAGCTGACAGCTCTCGCTACCTTGTCAATTATTTCAATCGGTTGCGAAGCAAGGACCGAGGCCGACACCGGGGGTAGGCAAACGACCCAGGCGCTCGAGCGCCACGAAATCCCCCCCGCCCCCGCCCCCTCGCCTGCACCTGCACCTGTACCAGCACCGGAGACCTGCCTGGGGGTCGCCGACAAGGGCATCTGGCCGGATCTCGATGGCAAGATCCAGATCGCGCTGCCCGACGGCCTGACCGCCGACCACGCCAGCGCGCGGATCGACGACCAGCATCACGTGCTCGTGCTGTCGATCGACGGCGTCCCGCGCAAGGCGTATCCGCTCGGCGGCCCGGCGCAGCTCGTGGTCGGCGCCCACACGCTGGAGCTCCGGGCCGGCGATCGTGCCGAGCTCGCGACGCTGGTGGTCGCCGAGCGGCTCACCACCGGGACCTCCGCGCACGATCGCGACGGCGACGGCATCCCCGATCCGCTCGACCTCTTGATCGGCGCCAAGAAGACGGTCGCCAACGCCGACGCCTACACTCCGGAGGCCGAGGGCTACATCTCGCTCCCGTACCCGATGGGCGACGTGCCGCGCACGATCGGCGTGTGCACCGACGTGATCGTCCGCGCCGTCCGCAACGCCGGCATCGATATCCAGAAGGAGCTCCACGACGACATCCGGCGTGCCCGGGCGGCGTACCCGATGGTGAAGGGCGCGGGCGATCCGAGCATCGATCAGCGCCGGGTCGGCACGTTGCTGCCCTACTTCAAGCGCCACTGGGAGAGCCACACCGCCAAGCTCGACGATCCGGCGGACCCCCTGCGGCCCGGCGATATCATCCTCATGGACACGTTTCCCAGCCGCTCGGGGCCCGATCACATCGGCATCCTGTCCGATCGGCTCGATGATCAGGGGCTTCCGCTGGTGATCAACAACTGGACGGACGGAACCGTGACGGCGGAAATGGATCTGCTCACGTTCGTGCCCGTGATGTACCGGTTCCGTCTACCCTCGTAGCAGTGCTAACGTCGCATCGTAGATGAGGTCGGCCACGTGTGCGATCGGGGTGGCGTTGTTCGTGCTCGCGGGCCGGCCTGCCGTCGCGCCGGCCGATGACGCCGTGCCCTCGAGCTACCGCGCGGTCGTCGATCGCGTGGATCTCGAGCGGGCCTCGATCGGCGGCCTGCGGCTCCGCGTCGAGGCCTCGGCGCTCGCGCTGCAGGGGCAGGTGCTCGATCTCACCGATCCCAAGACCATCAAGATGCTGGTCGGCGGCAGCAAGCTCGACGCGCCGTACGCGCTGGGCACGTACGGCGCCATCAACGCCGACACCGCGATCGTGGTCGTCGTCGAGGCCAACCTCGCCTACGCCGATGCGCTGCCGAGCATCCTGTCGACCCTCGACCAGGTCGTGCTCCAGGCGCTGGGCGACCGGACCCAGCTCGCGATCCTGCCCTACGGCGAGTCGACCAGCACCGGCAAGCTGGGATCGCTCAAGTCGGCGCGCGGCAAGGTCTCCCAGATCTCGTCGGACGGCAGCGCGGGCGATCCGGCGCTGCTCGACACGCTTGACCGCGCGCTGCGGCTGCTCAAGAAGGCCAAGTCCTCGCCCGAGGGCCGGCCGCTCCGCAAGCTGATCGTCGTGATCGGCGACGGCCGCGACCGCGCGAGCGATCGCGATCGCGTCACCCAGCTGGGCAAGCGCGCCGACAAGGAAGGCGTCCGCATCCACTCCTTCGGGTATGCGCCGAGCAACGTGAAGCGCCCGCTGCTCACGCTCGGCGAGCTGTCGAAGCGCTCGCTCGGCACGTTTCGCTGGGTGCGCTCGGGCGGCACCGAGTCCTGGGGGCCCGCGTTCCAGCAGCTGCGCGACGAGATCAACAAGCAGTACGTGCTGACCTACTTCCTGCCGAGCGACGCCGAGGTCGCCGGCAAGAAGCTCAAGCTCGTCACCATCGGGCGAACCGAGGCCACGTCGAACGAGCTACGGATCCCGGAGCCGGCGTGCGGCGGCGAGCCATGCGCCAACGGCTACTGCGTGTCCAGCGCGTGCGTCGTGCCGCTCGAGGCGGCGAGCCGCGGCATCCTCGGCTGGCTGATCCTGATCATCGGCATCGCGTTCGCGGTGCTCCTGACGCTCGGCGTGATCGGCTTCGTCTTGCAGAAGCGGCAGCAGGTCGCCATGCCGCCCATGCCGGGCCAGCTGCCGATGCCGGGCCAGCCGCCCATGCCGGGCCAGCTGCCGATGCCGGGCCAGCCGCCCATGCCCGGATCGTTCCCCCCGAAGTTCGGCTCCAAGCCGCCGAAATCCAAAGCGAGCAAGCCGCCGAAGCACCAGCCGCCGCCGGTCGCCGCCCCCGTGGCGCCGAGCACGGTGGGCCCGGCGCTGCTCGTGATGAGCGGTCCGCGCACCGGCGAGCGGATCCCGCTCCAGAACGGGTTCACGATCGGCAAGGCACCGGCCTCGAACCTCGTGATCGACGACGGTTACACCTCGACCCAGCATGCGCAGGTCGGCATGGATCAGTTCGGCAACTGCCGGCTCTACGATCGCAACTCGACCAACGGCACCTTCGTCAACGGCGTGCGGGTGACCGAGGTCGTGCTCGATCATGGCATGAGCGTCCGGATCGGCTCGACGGAGCTGCGTTTCTTGGCACAATAGGGAGTCCAGCCATGGTGCGACCCAGGGGAAACCTCATTATCGGCGGCCAGGTCTTCAACATCGACGCGCCCGTGGTGAACTGGCACGAGAACGGGTGGGACGCGACGAGCCAGTACTGCATCCCGACCAAGAACGAGGGCTCGCCGGTGTGCCCGCCGGGCGATGGCGGCCAGCTCCCGCACGGCCCGCCGCTGGTGCCCTACGCCAAGCGCTACTCGACGCGCCCGAACCTGCGCACGTCGAAGTGGAACGGCGGGATGAACCCCACCTACGAGGCGGTGAAGGCGACGATCAAGCAGTTCGTCGTCCACCACGACGGCTGCACCTCGGCCGACATGTGCTTCACCGTGCTGCAGAACGAGCGCGGCCTGTCGGTGCACTTCCTGCTCGACAACGACGGCACGATCTACCAGACGATCGATCTGGGGCTGATGGCGTATCACGCCGCGGACTGGAACCTGTACTCGATCGGCGTCGAGCTGTGCAGCCGCGGCGACGCGACCACGTACCCGGGGGTCTATAGCGGCGGCAAGTTCGGCCCGCAGCGCGAGACCAAGACCTGCCGGATCAACAACAACACGATCAAGGCGTACGACTACACCGAGGCGCAGTACGACGCGTTCTCCCGGCTGTGCCGCGAGCTGCTCCGGCTGTTTCCCAACCTGCCCGCGGACTATCCGCAGGCGAGCCCCGGCGTGCAGATGTGGAACACGCTGCCGAACGCGTCGATCGAGCGCGAGCGCTACGCGGGCTACATCGCCCACTATCACCTGACCCAGCAGAAGTGGGATCCGGGCCCGTTCGACTTCAAGGAGTTCTGCGGCAAGCTGCGCGGCGCGCTGTGCTTCCCGGTGTTCCCCAAGCAAGAGCCCAAGCCGGGGCAAGACAAGCCGATCCTCCCGGACGAGAGCTCCGACCTCAAGGCCGAGGCCAACGCGCTCTACCAACTCAACGAGGCCCGCGCCGACGGCGGGTTCTTCCCCGTGGGGCCCTGGGGCGAGACCCGGCTGTGGCACGGCGGCATCCACGTGATCGGCAAGCCCGAGGCCGCCGTGTTCTCGCCGTATCCCGGGCGGCTCATGGCGGCCCGCATGGGCAAGGACTCGGCGATCGGCTCGTTCAACTTCGTGCTGCTCCGCCACGAGATGGGGCTCGGCAGCACGAAGGTCCAGTTCTACTCGCTGTACATGCACCTGGCCGACGAGCTCAAGCGCACCACGCGCGTCGACTGGATGAGCAAGGTCAAGGTCAACCCCGGCGAGGTCACCCTGCTCGACGAGCCGGTCGAGGCCGGCGCCGTGATCGGCCACATCGGCAAGGTCGGGCCCGAGGAGCTGTCGCGCTCGCAGATCCACGTCGAGTTCTTCTCCGAGCAGTTCATCGACGTCCCCGAGGGCCAGTGGCAGCTGGTCGACGGCACGGCCGGCGGGCGGATCTGCGAGGCGCCGGAGATCAACTCGCTCATCGATCGCAACAAGGACGGCAAGCTGTCGCGCGACGAGCTCCGCGAGTTCTTCGCCAACGGCTCGGGCGAGCTGCACCGCATGGTGACGCTCCACGTCTCGGAGTGGACCGCCGAGCCCAGCTGGAAGGACGCGCTGCTCCCGGCGACGGACTTCAAGTCCAAGAAGCCGGCCGAGATCGACCAGCTGATCGCCGATCAGATCACGCCGGGCCTGTGGTGGGACGCCCGGGTCGCCAACCACTGCCGGCTGCCCCAGGACGGCGTCGTCTACCACTACCACCCCGTCGCGTTCATGAGCTGGTTCAAGAACCAGCTGATCGAGGCCGGGGTCGCGGCGGCCCGGAGCGGCCGCAAGATCGACGACAAGGACATCCGGGAGGTCCCCAAGACCGTCACCGACGACGGTCACGAGACCTCCGGCGCCTCGATGCGCGGCGTCGCCGAGGGCACGGAGGATCCGTGCAACAAGAACCTGACGCTCGAGCAGATGGTGCAAGGCTTCGACGCGCCGGAGTGCACGCAATGACGGCGCGCAGGGAGGGCCCATGACCAGAGATCGCAACGCAACGAAGTCACCGTGGCGCCCGCCGACGCGGCGCGCGTTCGTCACGATGCTCGGCACCGCGGCAGCCGCGCTCGCGGTTCGCGACCGGGTACGCCTGCTCCCGGGCGGCGAACCGGCGGACGACGATCGACCGCGCAGCACCTGGACCGGGACGACGCGCTGGATCGGTCACTGCTGAGCGCTCGTTGCGGCCGGCTGCCGCCGGTTGCGATTCGGTTGCGGATCGCGCGCGCGGGCCAACGAAGCGCCCTGCACAATTGAGGTATGTTGCGCAGATGACGGCTCGCCGCCTGATCTCCGTCCTGAGCGCAGGGCTCATCGCATCTGCCACGGTCGTGGCCGCGCAGCCCAAGCAGCCCGCCAAGAAGGCCGCGCCTGCCAAGGGTGCGAAGGGTGCCAAGAATACCCCGGCCCCGGCAGCGAAGGCCGGCAGCGCCGCGGGCTCGGCAGCGAAGGCCGGCAGCGCCGGCAGCGCCGCGGGCTCGGCGAGCGGCGGCGAGGGCTCGGCGGTCCAGATGACCGAAGATCCTCCTCCGGCGGACATGAACGGGACCGACGAGAACCCCGATGCCCCGAAGTCCATCGTCGACGACGGATCTCCCACGGCCGTCACCGCCGCGCCGGCGGCCAGGAGCCCGACCGGCTATCCCCTCGAGGAGGTCGCGCGTCCGATCACGCTGCCGCAGAACCTGTCAGAGGTCTCGATCGCGCCCCACGCGGCGGTGTCGCCGTTCGCCAGCGCCATCGCGCTGCGGGCGCGCTACGGCATCACGCCCAAGGTCCAGCTCGGCTTGACCTACATGCTCGGCGGCATCTTCGACGACCCGGCGACGCTCGAATCCAAGCAGGCGTTTCACCCCGGCAAGGCCGTCGGGGTCGATGTCACCGTGATGCTCCAGGACTGGATCGGCGTGAAGCTCGGCGTGCCGGTCTACATCAGCCCGCTCGCGGTCTCGATCGCGCTCGGCGCGCCGATCAAGTTCACGTTCGGCGACAAGTTCGCGCTCGGCGGGCTCGACGACCTCTTGAACATCCAGGTCAAGCTGTTCGCGCCGACGTTCTATCAGGAGCTGCAGAACACGACCAACGCCGCCAACAACATGACCAACACGGTCAAGTCCAAGGGCGAGCTCCGCGTCTCGCTGTTCGGCATGTATCAGTACGAGCGGGATCTCGCGTTCATCGCCCGGACCGGCATCCAGATGGAGGACTTCGCGACCGGCAAGACCGATGGCTGTTCGGGCGAGTGCCTCACCACCTTCATCTATGCCGGCGTCAACTTCAGCCCGCGCAAGTACCTCGACCTCGGCCTGTCGATCGGCTTCGACGACCTCGCCCACGGCGGCTCGTTCGCGCCGGCCGGGTTCCTCGCGTTCCGGATCTGAGACCGGCGGCGCGGTCGCGCGTACCCCGGAGAACGCGGACACGCGCGCTGGCGTCGCGGGCTGGGCCCCGGCCTCGTCCGTTGACCACCGTATCACGATGACCGGCGGCGCCATCTCCACGACCGACCGGCGACCCACAACCCGGCCGTGCAATTTATCTCGGCCGGAGACCCAGCCCGCGTCGCTGCGCGGCGCGTTGGCGTCCCGCGTCCCCGGGGGCCAGGTCGTTCACCAACCGTCAACTTCACTGCGGCGAGGTACTAGCGCGGCACGATCGCCGCGCCACCCCATGATTCGGCCGCTGTGTCGACGCGCAGCCCCAGCCGAGGGCACGACTTGCCGAGCTTCTGCCCGGGCTTGCGCTTGTGGACTGGCAACTCGACCATCTCGAGCGCGTCGAGAAGCTTCGCGTACTCCGTTTCGTGGCGTGACCAGGCGTTCCCGGCGCCTAGCTCATTAGACGCAGTCGCAGACAAATACCCCATCATACAATGTACAGATCTCACCCTTATCCGAGCAAATCGACGCCTCCGCGTGTGGCCCAAGCGAGCCCGAGCTTCGGTCCATGCTCTCTTCGAAGACGGCCTTGGCATACTGCGCGTTACGAGATACAGTGAACTGGACGCCGATCAAGGCGGCGAGATCGACGCTCTGACCTCCCGCGAGCCCGGAGAGCCATTCCATCATGGGTAACTGACGTCCATTGGGGCAGACGATGTCCATGCGTTCGAAGTCGGACTGCATCAGGGAAGCATCGCACACGAGCACGTCGTCCTCGTTGCTGGTCCGCAGGACGAGCCTGCCATCAGCAGGAATTTGTTCCATGTTCCTGGAAGAGATCCGGATGACATTCACGTCCGCAACATTGCTGCCGATCTTGACCCTGACAGTCTCCAACTCCTCGGATGTTTGACATCCCGCCAGCACGAACATGCCAATTATTAGCGCAGCGCCCACTCCAACAAGATATTTTCGCATTTGGTGGCTTTCTTTCTTCAGGTAAATCATGTGTTGAAATCCCGTAACAATGCGACGCACTGTTTCATCAACAATATCCCGAAATTACATGCAAGGTCAAATATTTAGCACCATCGGCATTTTGCGGCACGCAGTCCCTGCTCTCCTGTGCTGGGTCTCCCGCCCGGCGTCGGCGCGTGCTATCCGTCGCCCGCGCCATCGGCGATGGCGGACTGACAGCCACTCTCAGGGCTCCAGAAATAAACCTGGGTGGGGCTTCCCCAATCAGAGGGAGGACGCCGGCCGCGTGCGACCATCTCGAGCACGTCGCGAAAGCTTCGTGTGCTCGTCGTGGCAACCTTGGTCGAAGATGCAGTGCGGTGACTATCGCTCACGGTGTCGACCGCCAGTTGCGGCGCTTCTCACTGCGCATGCGCTCAGTCCATGAAGTAATCACCCCAGGTTCGACGGCGAGGCCGGCTCGACGGCCGGCGCGAAGGCCGCGTCCAGCCTCGCGTGGCGCGGAGCGGTCGCCGGTGCAACACTCGTCGCGAGATGAGCCGGCGCGACGAGCTCGAAGCCGCCATCCTCGAGGCCGGCGCGTGGAACCGCGATCACCTCGCGGTCTATGCCGACGAACTCCAGGGGCACGGCGATCCGCGCGGTGAGCTGATCGCGCTCGATCTTCATGCCGCGGCCGGCCCGACGACTCCCGAGCTCGCCGACCGCCGCCGTGAGCTCCTCGCCATGCTCCTCGGCGAGGTCGCCGTCGATCCGGCGGTTCGCTGCCGGTACGGCTACGTCGATCTCGAGCTCGACGACACCACCAACGTCGACATCGTCGCCAAGCTGGGGCCCCTCGCGAGCTACCTGCGCAGCGTCCGCGTGGCCGGCGCGGCGCGCACGATCGCACGGACGATCGACGCGCTCTCGATCACGTCCCGACCGTGGCTCACCTCGTTCGCGGTGCGCCAGCGCGAGCCCGGGCCGACGCCGATCGTGCGCGGCAAGTCGGCGGCCGCGTTTGCGTCGGCGACGCCGCGGCTCGATACCCTCGAGCTGAGCGGTCACGGCGTGTTCGCGTCGTTCGCCCACGCGACGCTGCGCTCGCTGCGGATCACCGGCATCGACGCGATGCTGTCGCTGACCAACACCGCCGAGCTCTTGCCGAAGGTCGCCGAGCTCGATCTCCGGCTGCGCTGCGACGTCGCCACCGACCTCACGCAGCGCACCGACGCGCAGTGGGCCCGCTACTTGCCCCCGGTGCACGTGCCCGCGCTGCGCCGGCTGGACCTCGCGCGCAACGAGGCCACCGCGGACGCCGCACGCGTGCTCTGGGTCGACGCGTTCCGCTTCCTCCGGCTCGCGCCCATCGCGCCTCAGCTCACGCACGTGCGCTTGCCGTCGCTGAACACGGTGGGCGATCTCGCGAACGCGCAAGCTGCCCTCGACCGCATGGACGGGCTGACCGTCGTGGATCTACCGCCGGGCGCGCAGCCGGCGACGCTGCGGCATCGCACCGCGGTGATCCGGCAGGTCCGGCGGTCGTGGCGACCGCTCGTCCGCACGATGACCACGTTCGTCGTCGGCGAGACGCCGATCCGCGTCGGGTTCGCGGAGGCGGTGGGCTGGCTGGACGACTCCTACGATCGAATGCCCGACGACGCCCGGGCCGCATGGGACTACCTGTGGGACGCGCTGTTGCGCCAGCCCCGAGGTCGCGCCAGCACGCGCGCCGTGTTCGCCGAGCTCCTCGCGCGCGCGCTCGACGCCTGCGACGGGCAGGTGTGGGCCGATCTCCACCGCGTCATCCACGCGCACGATCACGGTCCGGGCGTGATGGTGCGGCTGGTCTAGGGCCGTCGCGCTGTTCCCTGCCCGGATCCGGCGACACCTGAGCGAGACGCTCCGAAACTAGCGCGGCACGATCGTCGCGCCCCCCCATGATTCGGGTGCTGTGTCGACGCGCGTCTCCGTCAGCACCCACTGGTGGTCGAACGGATCGTCCAGCGTTGCCTGGCGCTCGCCGTACTCCCAGTCGTGGACCGCGTCGACGATCGCCGCGCCGTTCTGCCGCGCGCGCTCGACCACCGCCGCCGCGTCCTCGACCTTGAGCATGATCTGGTGCGACCGGCCGTTCCCCGGCACGCGTCGTCCGGGCCGGACCTCGGCGACGATCAGCTCAGCCACCGTCTCCCCGGGCAAGCCGAGCTGGGCGCGATGGCCATCCCCGATCCGCACGTGCTCGACAAAGCCGAACACCCTGCCGTACCACGCCACCGCGTCGCGCACGTCCCGCACCGTCAGCACGGGAACGACGCGCGCGTGCGGCGCCGAGCGATTCTTCAACATGCCACCGAGCTTAGCCCCGATCCGAACACCGAGGCGACGAACCCGGGCCCGCGCACATGCACTACGCCAGCGGGCCTGACCGGGCGCGCGAGCCGCCGTCGTGGAGCTGGGCGCGAATCGCGCGCTCGAGGTGAAACTGGGTCAGCGGACTCTGCTCTTGCGCGGCGAGGAACGCCGCGCGCAGCGCCGCGTTGCGGATGTAGCCGCCCGACATCTCGTAGCGCCTGGCGAGATCGCCGAGATCGATCGGTCCCGCGATGGGGAGCTGCGGCGGCAAGTGCACGCGCCATAGCCGCTCGCGGTCCGCCGCGTCGGGAAGCGGCAGCGTGAGCTGGCACGTCAACCGGCGGTGGAACGCGGGATCGATGGCCGTGCCCAGGTTCGTGGTCAGCACGGCCACGCCCTCGAACGTGTCGAGCCGTTGCAGCAGGTAGTTGATCTCGAGATTGGCATAGCGGTCAGTCGAGGTCCGCACTTCGGTGCGCTGCCCGAACAAGGCGTCGGCCTCGTCAAACAAGATCACGGCCTGGCTCTGCTCCGCGGCATCGAAGACCCGGGCGAGGTTCTGCTCGGTCTCGCCGATCCATTTGGACATCACGCGTGCCAGATCGACCCGGTACAGATCGAGCCCCAGCTCGGCCGCGATCGCCCCCGCGAGCAAGGTCTTGCCGGTCCCCGGGCCGCCCTGGAACAGCGCCACGATCCCGCGCGAGGTCGTCAGCACGCTGTCGAAACCCCAGCTGTCGTAGACCGTGCGACGGTGCCGCATGCGCCCCATCAACTCGGCGACTCGGTCGGCAATGGCAGCAGGCAGGACGATCTGCGACCACGGGGGCAGCCGGGTCACCAGCGTCGCGATCGAACCGAGCTTTGATTCAAGGTGCTGGCGCAGCCCCAGCTGAAGCAGGCGGTCGACGCTCAGCTCCGGCATCCGGATGCCGAGGTCGTAGGCCACCGCCTTGACCACGGTGTGCATGGTCCCCGGGCCGACCCGGAACTGGTCCGCCAGCGCGACCGGATCGCTCACCGTCAGCCGAGATGACGCAGCGACCCGGCGCCACTGCTGAGCCCGCTCGTCGCGCGGCGCTCGCCACAGGTCGAGCATCACGTAGCCCGGATCGAGCGGCGGCTCCACCATGCCCGTGAGCCGCATGGCAAGCGGCCCGGGGTGGTCGCGCAACACCTCGCGGACCGCATCGCGCTTGGGATGGTCATCCCCGGCAACCAGCTCGAGACCGTCCAGGCACGGCAGCAGGCCCCGCAAGTGGGCGCGCTGAAGCATCTCCGCCAGCGTGCGCACCCGGTCCTCGCGGATCAGCGCCGCGCCGTCGATCATCGCCAGCGTACGCCCAGCCATGTGCGCAAAGGTGGCGAGCAGGGTTCGCCTCCCCTCGCCCTTGCCGCCGCGTACGACCAAGCGCCCTGGACCGTCGCCCGCCATGCGTAGCCCGGCCAGCGCTCCCTGGATCGCTCCGTCAGGCCCCAGAAAATCCTCGAGCCGGACCGTGGCGGCGACGCGGGTCAGACCGGGCTCGATCCCGTGATCGATGAACGTCCCCGTGAGCCGCTCGATGATGCGTGGATCGGCGGTCAGCCCGGCAAACGGGCCGCGCGCGCTGTCGACGCGCAAGATCCCCTGGCGAACCAGCGGACCATCCGGCCCCAGCTGGCGTGCCAGATCGTGGCGGGGCGCCAGGTCAGCGAGCACCTCGAGCAGGAGATGCCGGTCGCAGCCTGCCCGCGCAGGATCGTTCGCGCAGATCGCAAAGGCGCGGGCCACATCGCCCCACAGCTCGGGCGCGACGACGAACAGCAGCACGAGCGCGCCGATCTGGCCAATGCCATGGTCGGCACACAGGACGTCGAACGACGAAGGGTCGCCGACATGCCCGTAGCGCGCGTCATCCAGCTGCTCGGTCGCCCGGTGCAAGCCCCACGTGGCCTCATCCAGCTGCGGCCGCGCACGCCCGGCGCGGGTGCCGGTCAGGCCCATCACCTCGCTCTCGTGCGGTAGCTCGCCTGCATGTGCGGGCGATAGTCGGCCGCTGTCCCACCCCTTGGCGATCGCGACCACCGCGGTCGCCAACACCCAGCGGCGGAAGGCTTCGAGCAACGCTTCGTGCTCGGCGTGGGACCATCGGCTCGGCGCACCGCGTGCCCCAAGCTGCACCAGCGGCGGATCCCAATCCCTGTCGCGTTGTACCCAGGTGAGATCGATCAGCGCGGACGGCGCGCGACGAGGCAGCCTCGGCTCAGCTCCCGGCGCAAGGGTGAACCAACGGCTCCCGCTGGCTGGTCCCGCGGGTCGGGCCAGCTCGCGCTCGTCCGCACGAGGATCGTCGTCGGCAACGCGCCATCGCGATGAGGCACGCTCGGTGGCGTCTTCCGGCCGCCGACCATCGCTGAACGCGGGCTGACTCACCTCGTGACCGGCTGCGCCTTCCTCGGGCTCCTTGGTCACGACCGATACCGGCATGGGGAGCGGCGCGCCATCTGTGCCCAGCGGGACCCGACACACCGCGCTCTCGCAGTAATGGTTGCGCCAGTAGACGAACTGACCCTCGCTGCACAGGTCCGCGATCTCCGCGCGAGTGACCAGCACCGACCGCAGCTCGCTGCCGTCGGGCCGCACGGCGAAGAGCTCGCACCCCGCCGCCACGCAGATCCAATCGCCGGCCTGGCACACCGAGCGGATCTCCCCAGGCATGCCCCACACGATGGCTGCGTCGACCTGGCCGGTCTGGCCATCGAGCCGCACGAGGCCACCGGGCACCACCGTCGCGTACAGCCCCGACGGTAGCGCGTGCAGCTGGTAGATCCGATGGTGGCTCGCCATCGGAACGCCGCCATCTGGCGTCACGCGAAACAACCGATCATCGGCCAGGAGCCACGCACCGCGTTGATCGGCGACGAGTTGCACGCACGGCCACCGCCGGGTGGGGACTTCCCAGCACGTGCTGGCCGTGCCGCCCTCGACCCGGGCAACAAACGCGCGGGATCGGCGCGCGTCGTGAGCGCCGTTGGGGTCGTCGGGGTCGTACGGGTCGTACGGGTCGCTGGCGTCGTCGGTATCGAGCCAGCCGGCCAGCCACAGCGCACCATCGATCCACGCAAGGCTCGTCACGCGCCGCGGATCGTCCGGGGCGATGCGCGCGATCACCTCGGGGTCGCCGCCGGTCAGCGGGAGCCGTGCGAAGCCTTCCGGGTGGTCGAAGTAGACCCACCCCGCGTTCGCGATCAGCCGATGCATCGTGTACGCGGTCAGGCACGGGCCGGGAACGTCGAGATCCGGCGAGAAGCTGACGAGCGCGAGCGGGGGTGTGCGGCCGCGGTCCGACAACGCTACCCGCCAGAGGACGCTGCCCCTGCCCCACGGCTGGCTCAGCCAGACCAGCTGGCGATCCACGAGCACGAGGCTATCGAAGTCGCCGTGCAGCGAGCCTGACCAGAGCGACCACGGCGAGGCCGGCGGCTCGGGGCTCGCATGCTGCAACGAGCTTGGGATCAGATCGGAGGCGGCGTCGGGGGGCGTCATGGGAGGCTCGTGTCCGGAGCTGGTGCCTTGCCGCGCAACGGAAGCTTCAGCCGGATCTGAATCGTAGCTCAGAACCGCCATCTCGATCGCGTTTGCCAGCGTGTCCATGCGGCACAGCTGCGTGAAGCAGCGGTCAGGGCTTGCTACGCTCGACGGGGCCGGCCCGCTTCGACGACGTAATCCCATTCTGACCCGTCCATTCACCCCAGCGTGTAGCTATGTGGACCTACCCGCACAACGACATCCACCGCCACCGCGCACGCGGCAGCGGGACTTTCCCCCGACCGAGGTTCGTTTGGCGACCGCGACCGTACAGCGGTGCTGCGGATTTCCGTTCAACCAGGATCAGCAGCCGGACAGCCGCCACTCTCAGGGCTTCAGAAATTAGCCTGGGTGGGGTCTTTCCCGGCGGTATCGCAGCTATTGCTCGACCGGCAACTCGTGCGGCGGGATCAGGACGGTCTGGCCGTCCCGGTAGACCACGAGGCAGGTGTTCGTGGCGCGCGCGATCTCGATGGCACGTAGCCGTGCGCGACGAAGCGCGGCGAGCGCGGCGAGCGCGAGCGGAGGTGGGGTTGCATCAACGGTCATGGCTTGCTCCGGACGTGATCAAGATAGGCGCATCTCCCGCATTGTCGTACAACATCCAGGTGTCGACGAGCGGCTTGTAGAGGGTCTCGAAGTTGTCTGCCGAGGGTAGCGACAGGAAGATCACCGAAACGTGGTAGCTCGCCAAGCGCCACTGCTCGATCGCACGCGCGAAGTTCCGGCCGGCAAGCGTCGTCTCAAAGGCGAAGCTCTCAAATCCGCGTGTCGTTGGTTCAATGGAGCCCCTCCCCTGGTCACGACACAACCTCCAGATCATGGATTCCTCGATGGAATTCACGATCGCGGGCTGCGCCACCCGCGCCGTGCTCGCCCGCGTTTAGTCTTCCTCGTCCTCGATGCCGAACAAGACCGAGGTGCGAAGCTCCGTAGCCTCGAACGGCTCGGCGCGGACCACGTCACCGAGACCTGCGGAAAGCACGACGAGATAGCCCCGCGGTTCCCAGCGATGCACGATCAGCCTCTTCTCCACCGGATCCGCGATCCAGTAGTGCGGGACCTGATTGGTGTGGAGCACCTGAAATTTGTCGACGAGATCGTGCCTCGCGTTCGATGGAGACAGCAGCTCGCATGCCCAGTCGGGGCGCGTCCGGACCGGCCGCCCGGTAGCGAACTTGGTTCGACCGGCAGCCATCTCCCCGACGAGGTTAGCGCACCTGACCCAGATCCGGCAGCCGATCCTCGGGCGGCATGCCACGCAGCATCAGCAACCAACGCACGCAGAAGCTGTTCCTCAGCCCCACGAGGCGCGCGGCTACCTGAGCGCCGTCACCGTGGCCGCGTGGCCGGGGCCAGGGCGATGGCGCTGCGGTTCGGCGAGCCGACGGTCTTCGCCGCGGAGTGGCGCCTGCTCTCCCAACGCAGGCGCGTGCTAGCGTTTCGATCAGGAGATCGCAATGACGCCCCCCAGTCTCGAGACGCTCGCCGCGGATGTTCGGCGGCTAGAAGGCGAAGTCCGGCGGCTTCAGGGCTTATTGACGTCGCCGCTGATCGAGAAGACTCCGGACGTGGTGGGCGGCTCCGCCCGGATCGCCCGGACGCGCATCCCCGTCTGGACCCTGGAGAGTTACCGGCGACAAGGGCTGACGGACGCCGGGATCCTGGACGCGTTCCCGTCGCTTCGCGCCGTGGATCTCGCCGCGGCGTGGGCGTATGTGGACGCCCATCCCGACGAGATCCACCGGGATATCCAGGAGAACGACGAGGCGTGAGGTTCTATGCGAACGAGAACTTTCCCATGCCCGTGATCGAGCCGCTGCGCGTGCTTGGTCACGATGTCCTGACAGCGAGCGATGCAGGCAATGCAGGACAAGGCATCCCCGATGAAGACGTCCTGCGATTCGCCAGGACCCATGGCCGGGCCGTCCTGACGCTGAATCGCCGCGATTTCATCCGGCTGCATGGTGGCGATGCCGCCCACGAGGGGATCGTCGTGTGCACCGAGGACCGAGACATGCCGGGCCAGGCCGACCGCGTCCACGCAGCGGTGTCGGCCATCGGGCGTATCGCCGGGCATCTCATCCGGGTGAATCGGCCCTCGAGCGGTTGAAGGTCATTCCGGGGCAGACCCAGACCGGCAGCCGAGCGATCCCGATGGCAAGGACATCCCGCCGAACCTCCGGTGGCTACGGGAAGGCGTCGCCGCGCACGGGGGCCGCGCGGCCGGCGTCCAGCGGGGGTGCGTCGACCCCGGCGTCGCTGGCCGTGGGCGCGGCCGGCGCGGCGAGCTTGCCGGCGGGCGCGACGATCTCGAACTTGCGAACCCCGACGAGCTGACCGCCGACCGTCATCGTCGTGCAGGCCCACATGCCGGTCGGATCGGCCGGCAGCTCGCCCAGCGGAAACATGCTGCGAAACACCTCGCCGTCGCCGTCGTTGCAGTGCATGTGCTCCGGGGTCACCCGCGCGAGCTCGATGCCCTGCCGGCTCCAGAGATGGATCACGGCTTCCTTGAGGCCGCCCGGCTCGCGCAGCAGCGAGCCGCAGCGCAGGCCGTCGGTCTGGTTGGTGCGGATCTGGTGCTTCGAGCCGGGCAGGCACTCGTAGCTGCCGATCGTGCCGTGACCGACGGTGGTCTCGAGCATCGCGAGCGGCGCGGGCGGTACGAACGGGCGCCCGTACCACACCGCGCCGAGCAGGCCGCCGGTCGCGACGACGACGAGCAGCACGCCCTGCGGCGCCAGCACCTGGCGCAGCGAGAACGACAGCAGCGCGACGGAAGCCGGCGTCGCGCCGGCGGCGATGAGCAGGCCGGTCCGGTGATCGAGCCCGGCGACCAGCGGCAGCAGCACGTTGAGCACGCCGAACATCGCCAGGCCGTACATCGCCGAGGCGAGCCACCGGCGCTCCATCACGAAGTTGTCGAACACCAGATCCATCGTCGAGACCACCGCGCACACCAGGAGCAGCGGCGCGAGCCACCAGTTCCACGACGCCAGCGACCACGTCGCGCTCGAGGCATAGAGCGGCGTGAGGAAGAAGAACATCTGCTGATAGAACTGCTTGATGAGGTAGTTGGTCGCGACCCGGACGCCGCGCCGCGCGATCGTCTCCTGGTCGCGGCGGTTCGCCGGCCCGACGATGAACCGCAGCGCGACGAACATCACCAGCCAGGACGCGAACAGCGCGATCATGATCTTGTCGGCGTGCGCGAGCCCCGCGCGCGCGAACAGCATGACGCCGGCCCCGAACGACAGCGCGAAGAACGAATGCGCCCACCACAGCCGGCGCAGGATCCGGCGGATCCGCGACGGCGCCGGGCCGTCGGGGCGTGCGTCGGAGCTGGCATCCGGGCGGCCTGCCATCACCCTGGCAGCCTAACACGGGGCGATCTACCTGCCCGGCGCGTCCTGCGGGCCGCCACCGCGTGCGCATCGCGCGCGCGTTGCGAGTTTCCCGCGATCGACGCGGTGAGCCGCGGCACGTGTGCTAGCGTGAGACGTGTCCGTCTGGCAGGGCCTACAAGGTCAGGAACGCGCCGTCGCGCAGCTGCGCCGCTCGATCGAACGAGGGCGCGTGCCGCATGCGTACCTGTTCTCGGGGCCGCCCGGCGCGCCGCTGGTCGACGTGGCGATCGCGCTCGCGATGGCCTTGTCGTGCCGGCGCAACCCCGGTGACGGGTGTGGCGCTGATCCGGACCAGATGTGCGATGTGTGCGCGAAGATCGCCTCCGGCATCCACCCCGATGTCGTGACGCTCGTGCGCGAAGGCGCGGCGCAGATCGTCCCGATCGAGAACGTGCGCAACCAGGTGATCGCGCGGGTTGGATTTCCGCCCCACGAAGGCGAGGTCCGCGTGTTCATCGTCGAGGAGGCCACCGCGCTCGCCCCGCCGGCCGCGAACGCGCTCCTGAAGACGCTCGAGGAGCCGCCGAGCCGTACGCTGTTTGTCCTGTGCACCACGGCCCCCGACCAGCTGCTGCCGACGATCCGCAGCCGGTGCCAGCGCGTGCGGTTTGCCGCCGGCACCGCGCTCCCCGGCGATGCCGATCCGGCGCGCGCGGAGCGCGTGGCCCTGCTGGGCGCCGAGCTCGCGCGCGACGTGCACGACACCTCGCTGCCGGTCCGGATCGCCGAGGCCAAGGGCGACGCCGCACCCGTGCTGGTGGCCGCCGCGCGCGCGCTGCACGTCCGTGCCTGCGCCGCGGCCACCGGTGGTCACACCGAGGTCGCGCGGCGCGCCGGGTCCCGCGCGCAGGCGATCCTGTCGTGGCACACCGCGGTCGCGATCCACAACGCCAACCCACAGCTCGCGATCGAGGCGTTGATCGCCCAGCTGCGTGGATTACCCGAAGTAGGCGCGCCATGACCCCGAGCGATGATTCTTCCGACGGACCTCCCGATCTGGACGCGGCCGGCGCCGAGCGCGACGAGGGTGGTGACGAAGCGGGCGCCGGCGAGGCTGGTGCCGGCGAGGCTGGTGCCGGCGCCGAACCGCGCCGCCGCAGGCGCAGGCGCAGGCACCGTGCCGAGG
>JAUKWE010057919.1:0-12942 GCA_032356425.1 Cumathamnion decipiens | reverse complement strand
AAGGGCCGATCTCACGTCGAGGCTGCATTTTCTGGTGACTATTTTACAAACCCGCGATCTCACTTGAGCCACAGCGGCTCAAGCCATGCGTGCGTCGTAGTGCTCGGGGCCACGCGTGCTCCCGCGGCTCCGGAGTGGCGGACGCGGGGACTTGGCCAAAACTTGGCCGAAACTTGGCCGTGGATTACGGCTCTGACTTCGCCGAAACTTTTCTTGGCGTGGCGGCCGGTGCTCGGTGCCCGTCACCGTCGGCAACGGCCCTCCAAGAGGCGGGGCCAACCGCGTGCGGATATGGCCGTTGCGCGCATTGGGCATTTCTTTAGGTCCCGGGCTGGGGTTGGGTCCGGGATCAAGACCGGGATCAAGACGTGGATAACACCCGCCGAGGCTGAAGTGGATCACGGATCTGTTCCGCCTGTGTTCCACCTGCTCCGTTCCTATCCCGTAGCGGCGGAGTCGCGAGCGCGCGCCCGCTCTCGAGGTCCCACTTCCAAAGCCGATGCGCTCGACGACGCTCCAATAACGCAATCCCGAGGACTTAGGTTAGTCGATGGCGCATCGAGCGTAGTGGAGCGCAGTGGAGTGTAGCGAGATGCAGCGGAACCGCTGCAGGTGGTAGCGGGTCCCGTCGCTGTGGCGCTCGAGAACGTGCTTGCGCTGCGCCGCTCCGGGGCCGATCCGAAGGCGCTGCGCCGCTCGCTACGCCGGATCGAGGAGCTACTTGACGAGTAGCCAGGTGGCATTTCTGGCCCGGAGCGCGCCGCTTGGGGCTCGCCCGCGGCGTCGCTTGGGAGCTACCGCAACTTGGGCGGCTCGCTGAGGGTGGCCGCAACCTCGATGCCGAACGCGGCGGCATGACCGCGACGGTGGCGAGCGCGGCCGTGGAGTTCGAACCACACCGGCGTTACCAGCTCGACGAGAACCAACTCGGCGGCGATGGAGGTGAGCGCGCGACCGTCGTTTCTTGCTAGCCTGCGGAAGTGCCGCTGCTCCACTTGGTTTCCCCGCTGTTCCCACCGCTGGACTGGGTGAAGCGGCCGTTTACCGAGCGCGCCTGCATGATGTGCCAGGCGCGGGCGATGAAGGGCACGCCGCTCGCGGTGGGCCGCGCATTGCCGAATGCACTCGGGCCATGGCATGAATACGAAGGCGACGTCCGCAGGCTGCGGCAGCGCCAGCCGTGGGCGGCGGAGTCCAAGCCAGTCACCGGAGCGCGATGACGCCGCAAGCTCCGGACGACGACGAGCTTCTCACGTCGCTGATCGCGGCCCCGTCACCGGATCACGCGCTGCAGGTCCTGCTCGCCCGCGGCGCGGCGGCCGGTGCCGAGCTCGCCGACGCCCTCCGCGATCGCGCCCCGCGATACGAGGCCGAGGGGCAGCTCGTCGAGGCATCGCGGGCGAGGGAGCTCGAGGGACTGCTTCGGGCTTTCCGGCGTAGCGCGGAGGAGGCCGCCACCGTCACGTCGCTCGAGACCCTGGTGGAGTGGATGAAGCGATCTCGATCAGCTGCGTGGTTTCCGTCGTCGCGCCGGATGTTCCAAGCGATCGCGGGCCAGGCGCGGGCGGAGGGAGACCTCCCGCTCGCCGAGGGCGTCGCGCGCTGTCTCGAGATCTGGCGAGAGCTCGCCGCGCTCGTCGAGCAGTTGTCCGAGGTGCTGCGAAAACGCGCTGAGCTCCGCGCCGCTATCGAGCGCTCGCCGCTCCTGCTGAGCAACGGGTTTCGGCGCTACCTGCACCTCCGCGCCGAAGTCGAGGCTGCCACGGGCAAGGATCCCATGCCCTGGCGCGTGGCGGCACAGGGGCTCACCGATATCTCCCGGCTCATGAAGGCGGCAGAGGAGAAGTGCGGAAAGACCCCGATGACTGATGCAGAGGCGACCCACTGGTACTTGAAGGTTCCGCCCCAGCTGCGCCCCAAGATCGACACCGCCGCGCAGCAGGTGGCCGATCGGAGCAAGACGATCCCGGAGGCGATCGAGGAACTGGTGCAGGACCCCGCCGTTACTGACGTCGGGAAAGGGGTGCAGCTGACGAGCCTGTTCCTGGAGAACGCGGCTCGGACCTGTCCGGCATGGCTGCTCCCGTCCTACACTTGGGCCACGCGACTCCTCGTCGACACGCACATCCCCGATGCACATCCGCACGTCAGGGCCACGTTAGCATTGCACCACGCGATGGCCTGCAGCAGCGCTGGCGAGGACTCCCTGATCCAGATCCGGCTCTCCGGGACGCGGCGCAGCTGCTAGGGGCCGTCGTGGATGAGCTCCAGCCCGGCAAGGGCCCGCGGTTGCGGCGAGACCTACATCTCTACCGGGCGCGGCTCGTGGAGCTGCTGGCGCAGCGCGATGCGCGCCTACTCGAGGAGGCTATCGCCGAGTATCGCGCCGCGTTAGCCGTCGAGGAAGTTGCCGAAGAACACCTCTCGCGAGGATCGATCCTGGGCGACTTGGCCAACGCCCTCCTTTTGCGCATGCAGACCCTCGGCGGTGGCGACGAGGATGAGATCGATCGCATCTACGAGCACGCGCTGACTCACGTCGATGGGCAGACCGAGCCCGTCGTGCGTGCGGGCATACTCGCCAACTGGGCCATGTTCCTCAATGATCGGGAGTCGGGCGACCTCGGCCTGCAGCAAGAGCAGGCCCTCCAGCACGTCCAGGCGGGCCTCGACCTGCTAGATGGCGCCGACAGGACTGGTATGGTCGACCCCAGCCGCGTTCGCTTCCTCCGCGCGAGCCTCGAGCGGACCCGGGGCAATGTCCTGCAGGCACGGGCGTACGGCGATCCGCTCGAGATGAACCGGGCTGCACTCGACGCTTACGATCGCGCTCTGTACGCAATGGGCCACGGCGACGCCGGGGCTCTCTGGCTACGGGGCACCATCCAGGTCAATCGCGGACACGTCCTCCTGAACCTTGCTGAACTCGGCGACGAACCGACGCAGCGGATCGACGATGCCTCCTGCGCCTTCGAGGAGGCGATGGTTTTCCTCGAGGAAGACCCGGGTGCGCACGCGAGCGCCCTCACCGGCCGGGCCGCGGCGTCGTTCGGCGATCCCACGGAGCAGACCCTCGAGGATCTGCGCCAGGCGATCCGTGAATTCGAGGGCGCCTCTGCTCCCGCGTCGGCCGCCGCGGCGCGTTACAATCTTGGATTGCTGCTCGACCGCGCTGGGGACCACGCGGTGGCGATCCGCGAGTTCGTCGCCGCCGGTGAGGCCTTTGAGAGGAGCGGTGACCTCGGCGGCGCCGCGTCGGCCACCCTCCGCGCCGCTCGGCCGCTTGGCTTGGTGTGGACGGCGCGAGCGCGGAGCGCCTCTACGGCGACGCTGCCCGGCTCGCTGATGAGCTTTGGCGTCGGCGCACGGCCACGGAGGATCGGCTCGAGACATCCGAGCTCGTCGTTCGCGCGTACGCGGGCCTCCTCTGGGCCCGCGCACACGGTGCGCTCGAGGCCGAGGCGGCGTGGGCGCTCGCGGCGAGGGCGAAGCATCCGGACCTCACCGTGCGCCTCCACGAGCTGGCGAGCGGCGACCGCGAGCCGGCGAGCTTTCGCGGCCACGAGCAGATCCGGCGCGAGCGGCGGCGCCTCGACGTGGCGCGGTGGCGCATCCAGGGCGGACAGGTGCGCGCGCACGAGAGCCTGGCCGGCGCCATCGAGGCAGTGGAGCGCCGTGCCGACGAGCTCGGCTTCGCGCTCGCGCCCGCACTGGCGCCCCCGCCCGACGTCCCGCAGCTGATCTCCGAACTCCTGCGGGAAGTGCCCCGAGCTGCGATCCTCGACCTGACGGTGTCGGAGCTCGGGACGATCCTCCTTTGGTCGCGTGGCGGCAAGCCCCGGATTCTCCGCGCCCCACTAACAAGCGCCCAGCTTCGCGGCGAGCTCGCGCGCTGGCGGGCCGCGTACGCCACCTGGGGCGCGGAGCCCGCTCGCTGGGTCGCTGCGGCGGAGCGCTTCCTCACGTTCCTGGGCGCGTCCCTTCTGTACCCCTTGCTGGCGGAGATCCCCGCGGACGAGCTCGCCGGGTCCGATCTGTTCGTGGTGCCTGGCGAGCTCTTTGGCTTGCCGATGCACGCCGTGCCGATCGACTTCGACGGCCGCCGGGTCTCTCTGCTCGAGGTTCTCGATAGCTGCACGTACGTACCCACCGTGTCGGCCGCGACCGGGCGCTACACCGTTCCCTCGAGTGCCCTATGCGTACTCGCAGATACCGCCGATCCGGATGAGCAGCTCCAGGCGGCGCCGGGCGAACTCGGTGAGGTTTGCGACCTCCTCTGCCGCGCCGGTGTGGAGGTCTCCGTCCTCGCCGGACGCGGTCCGGACCGCGGGCTCGCCGTGCTCGCGGACGCGCAAGTGTACCTGCACCCAAAGGCGAAGCTCCTCCCTTCGCGCCCCACGCCTGCGCGGATGCTCGAGCTGCTCGTCATGCACCAGCACGTCTTCTTCACGGGCCACGGCGGCGCCGAGGGGCTCCCCTCGCTCGAGATGTTCGACGATCAGGGCGCAGCCCGGGACCTGACCATCCTCGATCTGTTCGAGGCGCAAATCGCCTCGGGCCGACAGTTCGTTCTCAGTGCGTGCGAGACTGCGACGCAGGCCGGCCCCGGCCTCTACGAGCCCATGAGCCTCGTTGCGTCCCTCCTCCGGCACGGTGCCGAGTGGGTCGTCGCGACGGGGTGGATCGTCAAGGAGGACGTCGCAGCGGCGTTCAGCCGGTCCTTCTACGCCGGACTCGTCGAGCACCGCTGGGATCCGGCGCCCGCGTTCCGGAAGGCCGTCGCCGAGACCCGGCGTGCTTACCCCGCGAGCTCGGACTGGGCAGCCTTCATGCTGTTCCGCGGGGCACCGCCGGCCCGGGCGCTCGCGCGATAGCTGTGGAGCCGCATGCGGGAACCGGACCGGGGGATTGGCGCGGGTGAGGTCGAGACCAAGATCGTTGTCCACACGTCGGCGATTTTTTGAGGGCTGTAAGCGTCTCGCGGAAGGGTCCCAACAAGAGCGGTCTCACCGACGGCGGTTCAACCCTCATGTCGGCGGTGTTCTCGGCGAACAAGCCCGTGCTCAAGCTGAACACCGTGTCGACGCAGACGGAGCGGCTGAGCAGCAGGGCTACACCGCTCTGGGGCCGACCCGCGTGGGAAGACCTCACCGCGGGAAGGCCTCACCGGGGTTAATTTGTGCGGGCATTGGGAGGGGAGAACTCCGAGGTGGAGAATCCGCCGAGGTTGATTTGCGCGGGCATTGGGAGGAGGAGGGACTCGAGACGACCAAGCGGTGCTTGTCCGGATATCGTCCGGAATTCGGACATGTTCGGCTCACATGGCCGGCAGCCGGACGCCCAAGGCGCTAACCTTGCGAAATCTCGCCGCGCTGAGCTTGGCAGGATTCTTGGTTGTGTCGACGGGCATGCTGCCCCTCCAGGTTCTCCCAGGTCAGTTCTACATGGTCACGCGCCGGTGTACTCAGCGTCAGTTCCTGTTGCGGCCGGACCGCGAAACGAACAACGCCTTCACGTACTGTCTGATCGAGGCCGCGTTGCGATGTCAGGTCGAGATCTTGTTGCCATGCGCGATGTCGAACCACCATCACACGGTGATCTATGATCGGTGGGGGTCGATATCCGGAGTTCGTCGAACACTTTCATAAGATGGTGGCGCGGAGCCAGAATGCGCTGCGTGGGCGCTGGGAGAACTTCTGGTCGTCGGAGCAGGTGTGCGTCGTGAAGCTGGTCGACCGTGCGGCGGTGATCGACAAGCTGGTGTATACGGCCACCAACTCGGTCCAGGACCAGCTGGTCGATCGGGTGCACCATTGGCCGGGCGTCAACGGGCTTGGGGCCCTGCTGGGCGGGCGTGCCCCGCGCGCGACGCGGCCCTTGCACTTCTTTCGCCCCGACGGCCCGATGCCCGAAGTCGTCGAGATGCGGCTGACGATCCCGCCGGAGTTCGGCCCGAGGCAGCGCTGCTCGCGGAGCTGCGGGACCGCGTTCGCGCGGTCGAGGCCGAGCAGGAGGCCGCGCGACGGCGCTCCGGCGGTCGGGTGGTGCGCCGGCGCGCCGTGCTCACGCAGTCGTGGCGCGGTCAGCCCGCGAGTTGGGAACCGCGACGAACCCTCCGGCCGCGCGTGGCGTCGCGGAGCAAGTGGGCCCGCATCGAGGCGCTGCTGCGTAACCGTGCCTTCGTCGCGGACTACCTGAGCGCGCGAGACCGCTGGCGGCAAGGCGAGCCGACCCTGTTCCCGCTCGGCACCTATTGGCTGCGACGCTTCGCCTACGTACCCGTGGCGGAGACGTGACCGCCACCTGCTGTGCGGCGCTGTCTCAGCTGACGAGGTGTGACCAACCGAGACGCCCTCCGGGTCTCGGAAGGCCCGAACACGGCCAAGTGCCAGGCCTGGAACATCGGCCGGCTCCGCCGACGATGATCGATTGACCTCAGGTTCGCTGCCGTTGTAGTCGCACTTACAGACGCGAGCAAGCTGGCACGGTTGTCAGCGTCATGGATCACCAGCAACCACGGTCGGGGATCTCCCCACGCGTAGTCTCTTCCTCGAAGAATCCGCGGACCGCGGGGGCTTTACTAGCCTGAAAAAACATCCGTAAGGCACTAATTTCTTGTATGTAGAATCCGCGAACTCGCGAGGGCTCCGCTAGCCCGCATCATTCACCACTACTGGGCGCCGGGCGGAGCAGGAGAATGGCGTTGGCGTCGCTGATGACGATGGAGTCCCCTACGATCGCCAGACCTTGCGGGGCCGCCAAGCGGGGTGTTGCGCCGAGGACGACGCCGATCGTACCGGCCGGCCCCGCGACCGTCGTCGTGGTTCCGGTGGGAGCGACCTTGCGGATGGTGCTGTTGTTGCGGTCGGCGACGTAGACGTTGCCAGCGCTATCGACCGCCACGCCGGTAGGGCCGTTGAAGCGTGCGGCGGTGCCCGTGCCATCCGCGCTGCCAGACATGCTCGTGCTGCCGGCCAGCGTAGTCACGACCCCGGCGGCGGTCACCTTGCGGATAGTGTCGCGGTCGGCGACGTAGACGTTGCCGGTGCCGTCGACCGCCACGCCGGTAGGGCCGTTGAAGCGTGCGACGGTGCCCGTGCCATCCGCACTGCCAGATATGCCCGCGCTGCCGGCCAGCGTTGTCACAACCCCGGCGGCGGTCACCTTGCGGATGGTGTGGTTGGCGTCGTCGGCGACGTAGACGTTGCCGGTGCTGTCGACCGCCACGCCGGTAGGAACGAGAAAGCGCGCGGCGGCGCCCGTGCCGTCCGTGCTGCCGAACATGCCTGCCGTGCCGGCCAGCGTCGTCACGACCCCGGCGGCGGTCACCTTGCGGATGGTGTAGTTGTCGCGGTCGGCGACGTAGACGTTGCCGGCGCTGTCAACCGCCACGCCGGTGGGAACACGGAAGCGCGCCGCGACGCCCGTGCCGTCCGTGGTGCCCAACATGCCTGCCGTGCCGGCCAGCGTCGTCACGACCCCGGCGGCGGTCACCTTGCGGATGGTGTAGTTGTCGCGGTCGGCGACGTAAACGTTGCCGGCGCTGTCAACCGCCACGCCGGTAGGAACCGCGAAGCGCGCGGCGGTGCCCGTGCCGTCCGCGATGCCAGGCGTGCCCGCGCTGCCCGCGAGCGTTGTCACGCCCCCGGCGGCGGTCACCTTGCGGATGGTGTTATTGTTGCGGTCGGCGACGTAGACGTTGCCGGCGCTGTCGACCGCCACGCCGGTAGGAGCGTTAAAGCGCACCGCGGCGCCCGTGCCGTCCGCGCTGCCAGGCGTGCCCGCGCTGCCAACCAGCGTTGTCACGACCCCGCCGGCGGTCACCTTGCGGATGATGTGATTGGACGGGTCAGCGACGTAGACGTTGCCGGTGCTGTCGACTGCCACCCCGGTGGGAAAGCCCGCGCTGGGAGGCGTGCCCACGCTGCCCGCCAGCGTCGTCACGACCCCGCCGGCGTCACCTTGCGGATGCTGTGGTTGGACTGGTCGGCGACGTAGACGTTGCCGGTGCTGTCGACTGCCACGCCGGTAGGATCGTTAAAGCGCGCCGCGGCACCCGTGCCGTCCGCGCTGCCAGAAATGCCCGCGCTGCCCGCCAGCGTTGTCACGACCCCGTCGACAGTCACCTTGCGGATGGTGTTGTTGAAGCTGTCGGCGACGTAGACGTTGCCAGTGCTGTCGACCGCCACGCCGGTAGGATAGTAAAAGCGTGCAGCGGTGCCCGTGCCGTCCGCGCTGCCAGGCGTGCCCGCGCTGCCCGCCAGCGTCGTCACAACCCCGTCGGCGGTCACCTTGCGGATGGTGTAGTTTTGGTAGTCGGTAACGTAGACGTTGCCGGCGCTGTCGACCGCCACGCCGGTAGGGTCGTCGAAGCGTGCGGCGGCGCCCGTGCCGTCCGCCCTGCCAAACATGCCCGCACTGCCGGCCAGCGTCGTCACGCCCCCGGCAGCGGTCACCTTTCGGATGGTGCAGTTGCGCTGGTCCGCGACGTAGACGTTGCCGACGTTATCGACCGCCACGCCCCAGGGTTGGTAGAAGCGTGCGGTGGCGCCAGTTCCATCCGCGTTGCCAAGACCACCGATGTCGCCCGCAAGGAGTTCGAGACTGAAACGAGGTAACCCGCCATTGCTCGTTGCGCCACCATCGCTCGTTGCGCCACCACGACCGTCGCCCCCACACGAGGCCGCTACCAGAACGACGACACCCAGACTTAACCCTGTGCTTCGCATCCTCATCCTCATCGAAGGCCCTGTCGGGCTCGTTGTTTCGACATCATATTTACCACCAGTTCGCCACCGGCCGCACCTCGCTTCCGACGACACTGTGATCGCGGGGTCGCGGGAGCGCCACCTGTGACGGATGTCCTCGAGCTCGGCACGAACTGATGGGTGCGTCTGCCGGCAGGCGAACTCGGGGCGCAGCAAGGTCGGCGGCGGTCGACGCTGCCAGCGCCGCTCAGGTTGTGGGATCTCCTCGCCGGGGTTAATTTGCGCGGGCATGGGGAGGGGGATCTCCAGGTCACCAATTAACCCCGGTGGGGTTGTTCCGCGTTTCTACGAACGTGTAGAATATGGCCGTTGTTCATGCAATCCGGGGCTGGCGGTCGCGGTGCTTAGCGGCGGCGGGGCGCGCCGGCCCCCAGCAGCAGCGCCCCGGCAAAGCCGGCCGCCGTCACCAGGGCCGCCGCCAGGAACACGCCCGGGCCGCCGAGCCGCGCGAAGATCGGCCCCGCGCCCGCCGTCCCGAGCGTGCTGCCGAGCGCGCCGGCGGCGGCGAACAGCCCCTGCGCAGCCGTGGGGACCTCCTCACCGGCGTGCTCGCGCACCCACGTCACCGAGGCGACATAGAACAGCCCGAAGCTGAAGGCGTGCAGCGGCTGCACCAGCAACAGCGCCCACGGTGCGTGGAGCAGGGCGATGAGGGTCCAGCGCACGACCGCGACCCCGAGGGCCCACGCCAGCAGCACCACCGGCGCAAACCGCGCGAACAGCGCGCCCGAGCGCCACAGCAGCAGCACCTCACCGAGCGCCCCGAGCCCCACGGCGAGCCCGATGAACGCCCCCGCGTGGCCGAGCGCCGCCAGGTGCAGCGCATAGCAGGTGTCGTACGCGGAGTTCGCCGCCTGGGTGAGCGCCGCCGTCGCGACGAAGATCCACATCCGGCGATGCGCGAGCAGCCGGAGCCACGACGCGAGGATCTTCGTGCGCACCACCAGGGGAGGCGCCGGCAGGCGCCACGCGAGGACCGCGGCCATCCCGAAGCACAGCGCCGCGCCGGTCAGGACCGATTGGACACCCCAGGCGCCGAGCAAGAAGCCGCCCGCCTGGACGGTGACGACGAAGCCGAGCGATCCCCACAGCCGGATCGCCCCGTACGTGGTGCCCTCCTGCCGCGCAGCGGTCAGCGCGGCCGAATCGACCAGCGAGGGGATGGGCGCCCGGAACAGGGAGAACATCGCGGTCGCCACATAGAGCGTCCCCAGCCCCCGGCCGAACAGGAACCCGAGGAACGCGACCGCCGCCAGGAAGCTGCAGCCGCGCAGGACCCACACGCGTGAGTGCCGCGCATCGGCGAGGAGCCCGAACACGGGCGGCGACACCAGCATCATCGCGGGGCCGAGCGCCATCACCCGCGCGAGCGTGGACGGCGCCAGCCCCAGCGCCTCGAGGTACATGGCGAAGTACGGGGTGAACAGCCCGATGGCCCCGAAGTAGATGGCGTAGAACAGCGCGATCGTCGTCGAGGCTCGCGCCCCGATCACCCTGGCTTGCGGTAACGCACTCACGCGGCAGCGGGAGACATACCATCTTTGGTGCGCCAGGCGTGAGCGGCGCGCGCCGCCTAGTCCGTCCGCCCATGGCGCCCTGCACCCGCCGTCCTTACCTTGGTGATCGCACCGCGCAGCCCCGGCCATGGCCCTTCACGACCGGCATGCAACCGGTGCGAGGGAGGGCCCCATGACCAACAGCCGGTTGAACTTCAGGCGGTACTTGCAACTAGCGATCTTGATCCTGTGTGGACTGGCCGGAATGCGCACCGCGCGTGCACATCCGAAGCTGTCGCTGGATCCGACCTCCTTGAACTTTTACGAGTTCCCCGTCGGACAGACATCAACATTCTCGTACAGCGTCACGAATGTGGGGAGGGAGCAGCTGATCGTGCAGGATATGCGGATCATCGGCCCCGACGCCGATCCGTTTCACTTCGATGACGCCAGGGATCCGACCTGCGGGACCGGTCAGGACTGTGCCCCCAGCTTCAAGCTCGCGCCGGGCGCGTCGCGCCTGTTCGACATCGCCTGCGCTCCGACCCACCCCGGCTACTTCACGGCGACGTTGAAGGTCAAGAGCAATGCCCATGACAGCGCCGACACGATCGATCTCGCCTGCATCGGCGACGCGCCGGCCTCGATGTCGACGCTCGTGGTCGCGCCGGCCTCGATCGATTTCGGCATCAGCTCTGCCGAGTCGTCGTACCCCGCTTACCTGGACCGCACCCTGACGGTCACCAACACCGCCACCCCGCCGTCCGAGCCTGTGGAGTTCGAGGTCCTCGTCCCCGGGACGGGCGGCAACGGCTGGTTCACGCTGCCCTCGGGCCACTTCGGTTACACGGGCCCCGGCGAAGCGGAGGGCTTCGTCATCAGGTTCCAGTGGAACGGTGCCGTGCTTTCGCAGGGGCCGCTGGTGCTGAAGAGCCCCGATCCGAGCCAGCCGAGCATCGCCGTGCCGATGTTCGCCGAGACCGCCTACGGATGGTTCGTGTTCGACGATCCGCCGATCGCGAACTCGGACGTCATCGTGATGCCGGCGGTCGCCGCCGGGGAGACCTCGAGCTTGACGATCCGGGGCCACAACGCCGGTGACATCGGGCTCGGCGTCTGGAGCGTGTTCGCGGTCGCGTCTTTCGGAGGCACGGCCTGGGTGCAGGCGCCGATCTTCCTTGGCGGCATCGCGCCCGGCGCGAGCGCCGAGTGGACCATCCTCTGCACGCCGGATGGCTCCGAAGGCTCCGAACAAGGCGCCTGGGGCTATGTCGAGTTCGATTACAGCGGCGGGGCGAGCGATTTCGACACCTTCTCGCTGGCCTGTCCGATCGTGAGCCCGTCGCGGCCGGCCGGTGCCTCGGCGCTCCGGCTCGGCCAGGCGCCGAGCGGCACCCGCGTGCCCGGCACGACCGGCAGTGCCCCCGAGGGCGGCTGTTCCGCCGCGAGCCCGACGAGCCTCGCGCCGCTCGGGGTGTTGCTGCTCGGCGCGCTCCTGCCGGTGCGCCGCCGCCGGTGACGTCGCCGGACCACCAAAGGCTTGCATGCGGCCACGCCGGAACGTGGCGTAGATCGCGGTGGTCTGGACAGGAGCAGCTGCGTGACTCCCCGAGAGGCCAGCGATTCCAGGCATCTGCGAAATCACGCAACCGGAATCACCCCCGGCCGATAACACGCGCCGAGGGCCATGGCCGACCACGAAGATCTGCATCCGCGGGACCAGCGCGACGGGCGCGACGCCCGTGGCTCGGCATCACCGGGCAAGCGTACGACCGAGGCAGCGGGCGGCACGCCGGGCAAGCGCACGCTGACCGAGGGGCTCCCGCCCGCGCCCGCGGGCACACCGGCAAGCGCAGCGCCGGATCCCGCACCGGCGGCCCCGAAGCCGGCGCTCGAGAAGCCCTACTACATTGCCGCCGGCGGCATGTCGGCGATCGTCCAGCGCGACTGGCTGCGCGAGGCGTCCTACCAGCACTACGTCGAGCTGGTGCGCGCGATGCACATGGCGGGCGCGTTCCCGTGGGCCTCCGCGGCGCGGCTGGAGCGGCTGGCACGCAGCTACAGCCCGCCGAAGCCGACCGCACCCGAGCGGATGGAGCTCGGGTTTGGCGTCCAGGCGCTCGCCACCGTCGGGCTCCCGCCCGATCAGCCGTACCAGATCGAGCGCGCCGGCGATGACCTCATCGCCATCCTGACGATCACCGGGACCGCGATCGCGCCGGCCGCCATCGCGGTGGGCCACGGCAACACCCCGGTGATGACGGAGGTCGCGATGCCTCGCCAGGTGGCCTCTGCCCGGCCGGACCACGTCATCGATCTGGAGCCGATCGACGGCGCGGCGGTGTATCGCGCGCTCGCCGGCTACACCGGCCTGGCCGTCGTCGATCCGATCGAGCTCTCGGCGGTGGTGGCCAACCCCACCACGATCCTCCTCCGGCTCGCCGATCACGACCTCGCCACCGTGTTCGGCGCCGGCGCGTGGCAGGCGTGGAAGGCGCCGGCCCACGGCAAGCGCACCCCCGGGCACCGCGCGCCCCGCCCGGCGCGCACGTCGCCATCGACCACCCACGCGCCGGTCGCGACGGGCCATCCCCCCGCCGGGGCCGCGACGGCCCACCCGCAGGCCGGGGCCGCGACAGCTACCACCGCGTCGACGACCGCCACGGCGCCTGCGACCA